>APFE030144393.1:0-26616 GCA_000404065.3 Pinus taeda | reverse complement strand
GATACCTCAGTGTCAGTGTCATAAACTTCTGTACTACAGCGTATTGCACTTGCAATCTTTGCAACCCTATCAATGACCTTAGGAGTATCCTGGACAACAACAGTTCCTTCAGGCCGAGAATTCTATCCATTTCAATCATCAAATCAACAAGACTGCATCTGTAAGCATAAAATCCAAAACCAATGAGTAAGTAACACATGAACTTTAACATGGAACTAAAAATGATGATTGAAGAATGCCTATCACAGAGGAGGAGAGATATCATTCTTTAGACCAAGGTTCATGAATATAAAAAATATAAAGTGATAGGTTCAGGAATCTGAAGAAAACCCAAAAGACAAATGGAGGATTAGAAAGGCACCTGTTTCCACCTCTACTCAGATCTCTTATTAGAGATTCAATGCCAATTGCATGAATAAAATCATATGTTCGAGGGTAAGAAGAGAAGGCCTCACACCTGCGAAATCACATTTCTAGTCATAGAATATTCAATGATATTATCATCACCATCCTATTAAACTTGTGCCCAGAGTCCCCTGATCTCTCTAGAAAATAGTTAAATATCATGTAAATCTGAAGATGCCCTAGTTCCCAGAGCAGCTTGATAACCAGAGAGAAATCACCATAATGCAAATACATACTATTCAAAGTGTATAGACGTGTTCTAGATTGCACTCTCCCATCAAAAGATGAAACAAACCAAGGAAATCCATGGGCAGCAAATATTCCCATCTTATGGTACTTGAGATGTTGTTCCAAGAGCCAACCAAACTTAACTAGAACCTTGATTTGAAATTAATCGTCACTTGTTGCAAAAGGTGAACTAGAGTATATTAATTAAAGCACTAAATTTTCCTCTTTTATGTAGGGAATCTCATTTCCATATTAAATTCCAGAGTATCTTCGACAGTTTATAGACAAAAAGCTAATATGAAATTTGATTTTAAGTCTAAGCAAATAGTAAGACAGAAAATGCAACATTAAAATCTCAGAAAACTGATAAGGATTTTCTTGGACAAGCTCCACAGGATAAGGAGCTTCGGGTGAAGCAAGATAAATATCAGAATTGCCATAAATTGACTTAACCAATTTAGGCGACAAACTATCACTGCATGTACGTTCTAGTCTGTAACATCCCTATCTGGTGTCATTGAAAAAATTTGGAATATATTTGATCAAATTGCTACTCCCAGCATGACACATCCCATCTACTTCAAGCCACCAACTGTTGTTTCTGCTTAACATCATTACCTTGTTATGATTTTTAAAAGCCAACCACACATTGAAATCATAATCAAACAAGTAATCTTCACCTATTTCTTTCAGGTCAATTTGCCCGACTTTGTAATTACTTGCACCATCACCAACACTGGCCAATTAAGGCCAATTATTATTTCAATACCAATGCACATCATTTCATATTGGTTACTCTCCCTGTGATTCTACCAACATATAGAGAAACCAACAAGAATGCAGCAAAAAGGTTACCTTGGATCGAATTCAATTTGGTTTCTGTAACACTGTACTTTAATCACTGCAACAGTGAGAGTCAACATTTGGTATTCTGCAACACATTAAATCATTATTACCATTAGCCATAAAATGTTGAGTGCCCCATCATTCATGTCAATAACAAAAGTAGTAGTTGAATAACATATTACATGCCACTCCTAACTTGGTTCATCATCCTCCATGCATCTGCATTTTCCTGTCATTTTTTTAAAAACACTAATATCAGTGCTTCATTAGACTTCTCTTCCTACATTGTTCCTTAATAACCTTTTGACATTAATCATCTCTTGTCCAGAATGGTGATCTAGGGCATATTAATCCAAGCACTGAAATTTTTTATTTTATGTGGTAAAGCTCACTTTGGAGGAATTGAAATTTCATATTCTCTTCCATTGCTAGAGACTATTCAGCATTTTAAAGACAAAAAGTTGGCATGCAAAGGAAAACAACAAAAATTGCAGTTAACAACATATTAAACACCAGTCCAAGTTTGTTCATCATCCTCCATGCATTTGAATTTTCCTAATGTATTCTCAAACCCATTAATGTCAGTACTTCACTTAACCATTCCTCACACATTATTTTGTTTTTCCATTAATCTAATCATCACTTCTCCACCAACCAGCTCAGAAATTTGTAAAATAATGTAGTCTTCTCCATTCAATATTACAGCATCCAAATATGCCAACATATCCATGTCAATAACAAAAGTGCTAATTAACAACATTTAACACACCACTCACTTTTTTTCATCATCCTCCATGTGTTTCTATTTTCCTATCATATTTTGAAACCCATTAATCATCATTTCACTGAACTTCTGCTCCTAGCACATTGTTCAATCATTACATTCTATCATAGTTTCCTATATTGCCATTAATATTCTCTTGTCCAAAACACCATTTGAAAACCAGTTATGCAATTAAAACAGTTAAATATTAATGGACGGAGATCTTAAAAATTGCATGGGATTGAAGTATGGTCTAACTTCTGCTCCTAGCACATTGTTCAGTCATTACATTCTATCAGAGTTTCCTATATTGCCATTAATATTCTCTTGTCCAAAACACCATTTGAAAACCAGCTATGCAATTAAAACAGTTAAATATTAATGGACAGAGATCTTAAAAATTGCATGGGATTGAAGTATGGTCTTAAAAACAGGAACGGGGCTTTGAACTGACCAGCTATCTAACTGAGTTTCAAACAGGAAACAGAATCAATGAACCGGAGTTGAAAAAAATACATAAAATGATTAGTTTTTAATGAAAAAATCACTTTAAGATTTAGTATGGAAAAACACTTGTCCTGAAGGAAAACTCAGACCACTTGTATGCATTCAGAAAATAGTTATTTTGGGTTCAAATTGGGTGTAAGTTTCCCAGGCAGCGTGAATACAGTATTACAGTATACCCCACTACTAAATTTTCAGCATATAAACAGATAAATATACAAATAATGCAAATCTAAATTGTGACATAAATTTCCTTGCGAGTCAATTGCATTAAAAGATGCCTTGGTTTCAGCAAATAAATGACACCTTTTCAAGTGCATGTAGCACAAACAGTTGGCTGTAAAAATTTTAATGGACAGAGATCTTAAAAATTGCATGGGATTGAAGTATGGTCTAACTTCTGCTCCTAGCACATTGTTCAGTCATTACATTCTATCAGAGTTTCCTATATTGCTATTAATATTCTCTTGTCCAAAACACCATTTGAAAACCAGCTATGCAATTAAAACAGTTAAATATTAATGGACAGAGATCTTAAAAATTGCATGGGATTGAAGTATGGTCTTAAAAACAGGAACGGGGCTTTGAACTGGCCAGCTATCTAACTGAGTTTCAAACAGGAAACAGAATCAATGAACCAGAGTTGAAAAAAATACATAAAATGATTAGTTTTTAATGAAAAAATCACTTTAAGATTTAATATGGAAAAACACTTGTCCTTGTGGTTGCCCTGAAGGAAAACTCAGACCACTTGTATGCATTCAGAAAATAGTTATTTTGGGTTCAAATTGGGTGTAAGTTTCCCAGGCAGCGTGAATACAGTATTACAGTATACCCCACTACTAAATTTTCAGCATATAAACAGATAAATATACAAATAATGCAAATCTAAATTGTGACATAAATTTCCTTGCGAGTCAATTGCATTAAAAGATGCCTTGGTTTCAGCAAATAAATGACACCTTTTCAAGTGCATGTAGCACAAACAGTTGGCTGTAAAAATTTTAATGGACAGAGATCTTAAAAATTGCATGGGATTGAAGTATGGTCTAACTTCTGCTCCTAGCACATTGTTCAGTCATTACATTCTATCAGAGTTTCCTATATTGCTATTAATATTCTCTTGTCCAAAACACCATTTGAAAACCAGCTATGCAATTAAAACAGTTAAATATTAATGGACAGAGATCTTAAAAATTGCATGGGATTGAAGTATGGTCTTAAAAACAGGAACGGGGCTTTGAACTGGCCAGCTATCTAACTGAGTTTCAAACAGGAAACAGAATCAATGAACCAGAGTTGAAAAAAATACATAAAATGATTAGTTTTTAATGAAAAAATCACTTTAAGATTTAATATGGAAAAACACTTGTCCTTGTGGCTGTCCTGAAAGAAAACTCAGACCACTTGTATGCATTCAGAAAATAGTTATTTTGGGTTCAAATTGGGTGTAAGTTTCCCAGGCAGCGTGAATACAGTATTACAGTATACCCCACTACTAAATTTTCAGCATATAAACAGATAAATATACAAATAATGCAAATCTAAATTGGGACATAAATTTCCTTGCGAGTCAATTGCATTAAAAGATGCCTTGGTTTCAGCAAATAAATGACACCTTTTCAAGTGCATGTAGCACAAACAGCTGGCTGTAAAATTTCCAAGTCTTTTTGGTGTAAAAGTGATGGTTATGTTCTGAACTTAGAATACCTGTGTAAACAAAGATAGCAACTCAAATCTAAAGCACTGTGACCAACATACAAGTACAGACATGAATGCTGCTATGTAGATGCAAACCAATTCTTTTAAGCATTTTGTCAATAGTTTTCATTCGAAGACATAACAACTTCAGAGATATAAATTTTGACTCTCGAGTCATAATTAAGAGAGGATTGTGATTTCCATGCATTAAGAAAACTTCACAACTGTTTACTGTGCATCTATAGTCATCATCAAAATAATAAACCTAAGTCTGTTGTGTATGTACAAGAGAATTCATTCAGAAATTTCATAAAAATTTAAGTCTCCTGTCCAGTCAGTTAGGGCCAGTTTGTACTGGTTAGGTACCAGTCTGGTCAGCAGGCTGGTTCAATACCATGCCCAGTCCAACAGGGCAATTTGAGCAGTTCCGATTTGGACAGGGCCTACATATGAAAAAGCATTCAAACAATTACATTGCTTTCTGATGTTGAATAATAAGACCCTAGTGCCTGTTTCTACTCAGACAAACCAATAGAACACTTGCACGAAAAATATAGGATTAACACCCAGGGGGGTCTATAAAAAATTCTCCAGACGTAAAGCTAAATTACTGGCACTTTGTTAAAACCCTAATCCTCATTCATATGACTATATTATTGACACTTAATTACATTTAAGTGACCTTATGTTTTAATTATCTTTTTTGTAATATCGGAATTTCCACCTAAACTCGAGGAATTTCCATATAAACTAGACCTAGATAATCATACAAATAATTGTGACTATCTTGGCCATGTGCAAACACCACGGAGGGAAAATATGGGAAATTTTGCTTTCTATTAAAGAATGTCCTCTGCTACTTAAAAAATTATTCAGCTTATAAATGAAGTATTTGTTCTGTCCTCTGCTGCTTAAAAAATTATTCAACTTATAAATGAAGTATTTGTTCGACTACTAGATGATCATGTTCAACTTATAAGTGACGTATTTGTTGGGCTACTAGATGATCAAAGCAAAATATTAAAGGGCATTACCATATCTTTATTTATTTCAGACTTATTCGACTACGAGATGATCAGAGCAGAACATGAAAGGTCATTAGCATACCTATTTCAAAATCTGAAACTGTAAATTGTAAGTCTTCCCACCTTGGAATGGAATAACTTACAGTTGAACTCTCTAGTCTCGTGAATTTGCACCAATCTAAAAAATAGTGGACTCTCTAGCATGAGATGAGTTAACCAGTTGAAGACTTTGGTTGGTTTGGCAAAAAAATTAGTGAATTGTCTAAATGTTTCTTGAGATAGATAATTTACACCGTGTGCTTATTCCAGAAGATGAAGCTCGCACCAATTAAATTAAATACCAGTTGAAGAATTGGGTTGAAGGCTTGGTTGATGGGGCAAAACAATTAGTGAACTGTTTAAATGTTTTGTGAGATAGATGATTTACGCTGTGTGCTTGGTCCAGAAGATGAAGCCCGCACGAATTAAATTAAATACATAAGCTTAGAAGTAGTTGGCTTATATAAAAAAGCCAGCCAAAACCGGTAATCCAATAACACAAAAAGAGACATCAAAACCCGTAATCCAATAGCACGAAAGAGACATCAAGTTGAAAAAGTTGTATTTTATTAACAATCACCAAAATGAACATATACGCTTCATCTTGGTTCGAAAACTTTTTAACAAGTCACACTTCTACAATCGCTTATTATTAATCACAAACGACTTGGGACCGTAAAATTATATGGCATAACAACACGACATCAGGTAGGTTCTATTACAAAAGGATACCAGAAACACTGTAGATGCTCATTCGAGTGGACCACCCTGTTTTTCTTCTTCATCAGTACGATGAATAAACCCATGCCACTTAGGATGTCGACCTGACCACAGCAATTCACTTGTATTCGAGGGTCATGTTGTTTTCGGGAGCGAGGCCGACGCAGGCCCTCATGATGTTCTCCAGCATCGCCCTCTGCTTCGCCAGGGCGTTAACGACAGGCGTGCCTGGTGGTACCTGTATGTATACAGGGCAGGAGTTCGAATCTAATTAGCACGACATTTTATAAATATCCATGCCCCAAAAGTTTACTTGAACATAAATGCCAGAACTTACCAGTGGCGCTTTGGTGAGGTAGCTTAAAATGCTTGCTACCGGGTGGAAAGAATGGAATTTCCCCTGGAAATAATTGCTCCATTGTTAATCCATTCATGGCAAAAATCTAGTTCGCAAGCAGTATTTGCAGAAATAGAAATTTGCATGACGTGGAAATGGGGTTTTACTCTTACCTCGCCTTCCTTTTTAAGTTGAATCCTGGTACAGAGTTCGGCGAGCAACACCAAGTCTAAGATCAGAGGAGCTGCAAGAAGCGAATCTTCACATGTATTGTGGATTACAAGGGTGTTTTTTCCTCCCATAAATATCTCGGACGTGTACTCGTCCATGGCTCTCTTGCTGTCTCCAACGTAAGGTACATACTGCCGGCAGAACACAAGGAGATAAGGGTTTGAAGGTTTGTTAAAAACGTATTCCAGGGATTTAACAGTATCAGAAAGATGCAAAAGAAGAAAGCACGAACGCTTACCTTGATGACGACGACATGGTCTGGGTGTTCCCCTGGTTCGTAAAGAATGGCGTTGCTGGCAACCATGTCGTCGACGACATTGCTCTTTGAAATTTCCTTTGACCGGAAAGTCTGGGGAGCTGACAGATTCATCCCGTCGTTGTTACCGAGGTGATTGTAGCTCACAATCGAAGTTGGCTGCAATGGGAATAGGAATCAGAGAAGAAGATTTCAGTTCAGTCGGTGTCACCATAAATAGGATGGCTAAAGAAATTGAACTTTTATGAGCTTTAAATGTTTAAATCATATACCTTAAGACCGGCACCGACTAAGAAATCCACGAGTACCGACTTCATCTTTGTCTGCCCGCTCTTGAAGTCATCTCCTGCGATGATACTGTTCTTTGTAATTGCTAAATCGATCAATCCTGTTGAATATTCAGAAATTTGAAAGATAGTTAGAACAAATCCGCATTTCTGTTCCATTCTGAAACAAACACCGCATTCCGAGGCCAAAACCTGGGAAGCCGAGAGGCTCTGTGAATGCATGCATTTGCACGGTTGTAAAAATTGAGCACCTCGAAATCTTGTGCCTAGAAAATGTCTAAAACAGAAAAACTGAAAAACAGCACAACGCACTTCAAATGGCATTTGATCCACTGACCTGGAACGAAGGTGTTTTGAGGACTGCCGTTTATGAAGGGAACGTTCTCCTGAACGCAGGCCAAGCCGTAGAGAGTCGATGGCGAGATTTCGGACTCATTTCTTTCCAGAGAAGCAAGTAGGGTTTCCTTCGTGTCATTTAAACCCACGATAACGTCGCTGTATCGTTCGGTATTAGCAGTCCACAGTACGACTACCTTGTCCACCTTTGTTTTCGATTTAAAATCTCTGCAACGGCCCCAGAGTATAAGATATATGAACGCATCAGCACCACAAGTAGAAGATAAGATAAGATTCGTCAAATCTGTGTGTTACAAAGCGCCGTTACCTGATATCTTGGATAATCTTTTGCAGTTGCTCTTTCTTGGAGCCTTTGATCACATTATTTGCCCTCTCACCCTGGTTTGCCGCTATGAAATCCGGGTCATATATACCAGGAAGAGGAGTCATGCCTTGCATGTAGGGCCGCAGCTGCTTCTGTAGGTCAATGTCAAGAACCTTGGCTCGGGCCATGGCATCCGCTAGATTCATGTTGTTTATGTCCCATCCACCAAAGACGATTGCATTAGGATCCACCTGCATAAGCAAACGTCGGCGATAATTTAGAAAAAGAATTATTGAAGGATCCCGACGCTTTTGAGCGGGGTATCATAGAAAGCATCTGAAACAATTCATAAAATAGGGGCTTCATAAAAGAGGGTCAAGATAAAAAGCTATTCAGCACTGTAGCTCACCATTGGAAGAAGGCTCTTGAAAGGAGCATGAATCTCTTCGCCGTTAAAGGATCCGATTCTGCAGGTCGAAGCTTGCGTGAGGGAACCGAAATAATTTGCCTGCTGTACTTTTTCCTTCGTCACCCAGGAGATTCCTCTAAAACCGACCCGGAAAAAACGACAAATCGTCGTACGACAACATAAGTGGGTTAAAGCTATAACAGAAAACCGAAAACTGAAATGTGAAAAGAAATTTAGAAAAGAGAACCTACTCTCTGTTCGCAATCACACCCGCCGTGAGCGTGGAACCATTGTTTCCTCCCCATCCGACGAGCATGACCCTAAAAACAAAAACCCAAACCAGAAGTTCATATCTGGGCTGGAGAAAGCCTCAAATTATTTTAATAATTTAAAATACGTCAGGGCATTAAGAAACAGTTTCTCACCCGAGCTTGGGGACCCGTCTCTCCGTTTTGAACTCGTATCGCACGGTCTTGGGCTTGACCACCCACTCATATTTGCCATTGGCATTTTCGTGCACAAGCTCGGTCGTCTGGTAGTCATAGATCGAGTCGATGCTTTCCTCAGAGTAATTAACGTTGGGGCTGTCAACGCGGAAGCTCTGGATAAACATCTTTCGAAAGTAGAAAAGGGGAAAGGTAATAACAGGCGATGGATGGACTGGATAATAGCTTTGATTACGCCCAAGAATCGTGCGCGGAACAAGGAAAGAATATGGAAAGCCCTCTGCCTAGATTAGAAATTGCACACAGAAAATTGGCAGACCACCGAAACTCTGCTTCAGTCTCCTCCTCACACTAACTCTGCCTCACTCTCCTCCTCACACTGCTGGAGTTGGTAGTGTGCCAAAGGTCGAGCCCGCCCTTCTGCTTTATAGCACTCTGCTCTAAACTGTCTCCCTTCTTTCGTTCCCCAGTTGCCGGGCCCAAGACGCAAAAATAATAGACCTCCCCTAGTCGTACTACACGTTCTAGCAGACCCGACACTCCAGTAATAACTCCACAGTCTACTGCGGTTCAAAGATTCGGCAAGGGCAGTCCTGGGGCACGCACCTCTAACCCGTTGTTCGGACCCCGAGTCAAGTCCACTGGACCCATCGTCCTCGTAGTGCCACACGGCAAAACTCAGACCCGTCGCTGCGCTTCTCGTGTCTTTTTGCCACAGACGCAGGCCGTGTCACAGACGCGTCATACGATTCAGGACACTTCTGGACTCGTTCTTTCGCAATGCGGGCCCTGAAATCACATCTGGTGCCGACACGTGTTGGATATTTATAGACATTTCAGCTCTGAAGAGGAATCTAGGGGGACTCCTGCCTTAATTCTACATTATTCTTCCAGGGACTCAAAGAATACTCTCTTAAACAAAGTTAAATAAATAAATTACATGTAAAATGACAATTACCATATTAAACACTTGTAAAAGTTGCAAGTCCTTTATAAGAATGTCAATTTCGCTTTGCAATGATAAGAAACACTTGTAAAAGTTGCAAGTCCTTTATAAGAATGTCAATTTGGCTTTGGAATGATAAGAAGTAAAAGTTGCCGCTTTTTATTAGAATGATAAGTCTTAATTTAACTGAGAGTTTACTGACATATTTGTTTATCAAATTTACGAGAATTTGGCATGAACTTCTTGTCATCAATTCGATATGCAAATATAATCAAAGAGTCCCAAAATTTTCAAGAACACTCCATCTATTTACAAATAAAAAACAAATTTAAATAATAAAAAACACAACTTGATCAAAAATTGTTTCCGCACTAACTTGCAACCAAAGACTCTAAAATGGTTAAACAATGATCGATGAGGCCGAGCTGTTCTCGTGGACGTTAAAAATTTTATTGGTGTGAAATAGTTAACCAATGCTCTGTTACATTGTGACCACATTTTTTTGGGGAGCCTAATAGATTGCATGGACTGTGACACAGTTGATTCCCATGATATCTCATTTTGCCACCATAACACAGTCAAAGGGCAATTTTTTCCTTTTCTTTTCTTCTCAGTACTTTCTGTTATCTAAAATAAAAATGGGTAATCTACAATAAAAGTTCATAAAGAAATAAAAATGGGTAATCTACAATAAAAGTTCATAAAATTGGAGTATAGCTTACTCCACTAAAACTAACTTAAATTATAAAATATTCATAAAATAATTCTTTTCCAAGGACTCGAGAAATTCTTTTCCAAATTAAAATTATAAAATAAATATTCATAAAACCAATCCAAAATGTACTTTACAGTGATACCTAACCAGATACATTTAGTTTTCCCAAGGCCAAAACATTCATGTGAAACATTCCTGATTTTTTTTGCTTTTTCTGAATTCGTGTATTCACATGGGGCCATGGATATCATTTCACTGTCACCATCAACTCGAACATTCATGACATCGTCATGTGACTCTTATTTAACCTTTATAGAAAAAGTATAAACTTTATTCATTAAAATAAAATCATTTTCTAACTGAATATAAATTATAATTATATCAAAATGAATATAAATTTAGCATGTGACATAGTAAAAAAGTGAATTAATCATATGACATATTAAATAAATTGACAGATTTAATTTTTTTAATAGACTTACTAGAAAAATCCATAAATTATAATTTTAAACAAAATTAATAATAATATTATTAAATTAATATCTAACGTCATCTTGTGACATATTAAGAAAACAATTTAGTAACTCAGAAAACATTTTAATAACTCCCTTGGTGGAGTGTTGAAATGAATAGCGAGCTGCAGTCCTATTATAACTAAGTCCCTGAAACCATGTTGATTGGATTTGCTGCATTTTTAATGAATACAAATTTAGTAATATTTTTGACTAATTTTATTATTATTAAAGACTCGTTAACAAGACAGTTATGAATACAAATTTAGTAATATTTTTGACTAATTTTATTATTATTAAAGACTCTTTAACAAGACAGTTATATGTGAAATTATAATTGAAACAATTTTCATATTAAATTATAAAGAAAATAACAAATAATTAACATCGTTCAATTGTTGACATAATACACATGAATTAGTCATGACCTATTAATAATTTTTAAAATTTTTTTTTTTTCTAAAATATTTATTTTATTTTTAATGGAGAATATTATTCTCTGATCTATAAATAATTTTACAATTTTTATTTTTTATTTATTTATTTTTTATTGGAGATTATTTATGTTATTATACTAGGTAAATTATTTCATAAATGAGTAATTTCAATATGTTTTATTAAGGTTTTTTTTCAACTTTAATGAAAGGGGAATATGGGAGTAAGTTTTTTTTCTTTTTATTTTTTTAAAAACATCAGCAATTATTTTTTATTAAATAAAAAGATGTTTACAGATAACATGTATATGTTGAAAATGTAACAAGAAAACTCTTGATTTAATTTTGTTCTTGAATTAAATTAGGAATAAAATTGTAATTCCACATCACTTCATCATTGGAACTCCCAAAGTGGAAAGACAACATCCATTTCACACACCAATTGGACCGTATGGTGACATGCCAATTGATTTCTTTGTGGTGAGCCTATCAGCACAAAGAGCATTTATTAGCTTATTGTGCCATTACTTTTTGTTGTCTGCTAACAGCTTTTTAATAATATTTACCAGACTTTTATTTGAAGATTCAACCAACCCATTACCCTGTGGGTAATAAGCAGTTCAATGTCCTAACCTCAAGAGGGACGTGGGCTTTGGAAATTAGTAGAAATTGGACCTCACTCCTCACCCCGTGGATTAAAGTAAACCTCCCTTCTTTAGATCAAATCTTGGGTTTAATATGCTATCAAGCTTATATTAAATTAAAATCTCAACATTAATAATACATCAACTTCCTAAGTACTTCATCATTGGAACTCCCAAAGTGGAAAGACAACATCCATTTCACACACCAATTGGACCGTATGGTGACATGCCAATTGATTTCTTTGTGGTGAGCCTATCAGCACAAAGAGCATTTATTAGCTTATTGTGCCATTACTTTTTGTTGTCTGCTAACAGCTTTTTAATAATATTTACCAGACTTTTATTTGAAGATTCAACCAACCCATTACCCTGTGGGTAATAAGCAGTTCAATGTCCTAACCTCAAGAGGGACGGGGGCTTTGTAATTTAGTATAAATAATTTATCAACCTCCTTAGTAACTAAGAATCTCACTAGAATTGAATAAAATAAATTAAAATAAAACTAAAACAAATAAACAAAATTAGCATAAAATTACAATTAGATAAAAACTTAATACATAAGCAATCAACTCAAGATATCAATTAACAACTATAATAATTACACACATGTATAATAAATAAATAATTAACTTTAATTTATCAAAATATTATAAGAATAGTAAAAAAACATCCTTACCATAGGAACTTTTTAGGAATTCACTAACAATCGTATGAACACAACATTAAATAATACATTAACCTCATAAGAAACTAAAAACTGGTAAAAAAAAAATTAAACATATATAAACTAAATTACTATAGGTTACAATTAACTAAAACATAATTATTAGAAAAAATATAACCAAAAAACTTATTATAAAAATAATGCACTTAAATGTAATTAATAAAAAACTTTAATAGTTATATACATGTATAATAAAATTAAAAAAGAGCTTTAACAAAAATAAAAAAGAGCTTTAATATTTCAGGATAATTATAAATATATTAAAATATTAAATATCTGGTTAATTCTTAATCATTAAGTTGGTCGGCTCTCAGACTTGACATCTCAACCTAACCTTATTTATCTCTACTGTCTCTCTCCTTTTGTAAAAACAAGTCCTGATGATGAGTCTTAGTCTAGACTCGAAACGTCGACAAAAGCAAAGATGAAAACTGTGGAATATCCGAGTTCAGATTCTAAAAAACACATGCAATTGCTTCTGCCCAATACTCATTAGACAAGTTTCATCCTTTCAACATGCTCCTTGTCATATTCATAACGGTTTTGTTCTTTCTCTTCGCTACACCATCCTGCCGCGGTGTGTATATAGTTGTAAATTGTCTTATGATTCCATGTTGTTCGTAGTAATCATGGAATGCCTTCGAATCATATTATCCAACGCAATCTGACCTCAAAACCTTGATCTGTCAATCACTTTGGTTCTCTGCTAAGGCTTTGAATTCTTCGATCTTTGCAAAAGTTTCAGACTTCTGCTTCAAGAAGCAAACACAAGTGCTTATGCTATAATCATCAATGAAAATGAGAAAGTAACAACTTCCACCAAACAATTGTGCCCCCATAGGTCCACACAAGTCTATATGCACTAGCTCAAGAGGTTTCTTTGCTTTGTATGCAACTCCCTTTGGAAAATTTTCACGGTGTTCCTTTCCCAAGATGCAACACTCCCAAGTAATAACAGTTCTTTGATGGGAGGTAATCCTCTAACCATCTGTTTCTACTGCAACAATCTTAAACCAAAAAAGTGCAAATGTCCAAACCGAAAGTGCCATAACCAATAATCATTAGAACATGCAACTGTAAATGAATTGACCTTATCACTTTAATTCATAATTAGAGGAAAGAGTATGCTCCTCGTCATCTGCACCATTTCTACCAGTGGCTTGCTTGGGGGCTTGTCATATATAATACACTTTTGTCCTTAAAAGATAACTTTGTATCCCTTTTGTGTCAATTGACCAAACTTATTAAATTATGTTTGATACCATGAACATAATATACCTCTAAAATTGTCTTTGGCTCCCCCTCCTTGGTCGTAACCTTGACCACTCCTTTGTCATCTACATCCAGAGCCTTGTCAGCCTCCAACTTTACCTTTGTCTTCACTAATTGATCCAAATTTGTAACCAAATTCTTGTTGCCTGTCATGTGGTTACCACAACCACTCACTAATAACCACACATTATTAGAAGGTTCATGCATGGTATGGCAAGCTAGGAATATGGAGTTAGTACTCTCTATAGTACCATTAGCTCTCTGGTTTCCTTAATCAACTATCATCTTCCTGCAATCACAGACATAGTGACCAAATTTATTGCAATAATAACATCTCACCTTTGATTTGTCATCTCTTTGATTATTGTTGAAGCTTCTGCAGTTGCTTCTACTTTCATGTTCATGCACTTCTCAACCATCTCTCTGACCGCCATGTCTTCTGCCTCATGCTCAGTTTCTAGATCTACTTCTACCTCGACCTCTCTCTCTTGAAATAGAAACCCGACTTTTGAAAACGGTTTCTAAAATGGAATCTTTATTTCTGTCTATCCTTGTCTCATGTTATAGAAATGATCCCATCAATGATTCCAAATCCTTGGCTTCTTCTATGGCTACTACCACAACATCAAATTTGGTAGACAAAGATCTGAGGACCTTCTCAACAACTGTTTGATCTTTAATATCTTCACCGTAAATTTTTAACTCATTTACAACAGTCATGACCCAATTCATGAAAGAATCGATGTCATTTATCTCCTTGATGTGCAGACTTTCAAAATCTCTTCTAGTATTCTGCAACTTAACAATATTGACTTTGGCCATACCTTTATAGCTTGTCGCCAAGACCTCCCATGTTGTATCTGTTGAAGACGTTATCATAATTTTCTAGAACACTGCTCGGTCCACTCCATGTTGGATAAGCTGCAATACTTATGCATTCTTCCTTTTGTCTTTCTTTCATAGTCCCCTCTGCATTAATGTAGAGAGATTGTCCCATTGCTTCATCGTTAGGTTCTGAAAACCCAAACTCAACATGATCCCAAACATCATGAGACTTCAAAGTAGTCTCCGTCTTAATGACCCACATATCATAATCCTTCCATATAAAATGAAGAAATTATGACTAAAAACTTATTGACACCATTTTCAACAAAAAAAACTCCTCTTTAAAATAATAAAACCCTTCTGAAAAATTCCATGCACACTTTAAATAAACTACAAGGTTTTTTTTAATAAAAAAAACTTGAAAAACAAACCTTTATTAAACTTTCACATCAACTATGTATTGAAATACCTTTTTAAAAACCCCTTTTAAACCGACTTTATATTAAACCACCCCACTTTCAAAAAAAAATCGTTTTAAAAAATTTCAAAACAATCGTTTTAAAAAAGTTTCAAAACGAATGGTCACGTAAGAAATAAGTGAGCCAAGTGACTTGAGTTAGGTCAACTTCAATTAATGCTCACCGCCAAAAGTAATAAACTGCGCAAATACCCTGAGATTCAACTGAATCGAAGTTTTTACGAAATTGCTCAGATTATACACTAAGAAGGTGCGAATTTATAATTTTGCACCCATTTTTTTTTTTTAATTATTGGTTTTTTTTTTAATTTTGTTCTAGTTGGCTCTGTAAGGACTATAGGACTTGTGTTATGCTCTTGACCTGAGAGAAGGTATCAGAATACTAAATATGCGAAGAAATATATCAAGAACACAGAACAATAAGAAATAAAAGCATGTATTCAGAAATGAAAGCAATGTTCTCTTGCTCCAATAGCGCTGGGGTCAATTACAAAATAAGACAAGACCCTCCTACAGGGAAGTCTCTATCCTTTATATAGGATTCATACATGCAATACCACGGGTTAATACCATGGTTCTTATTAATACATCTATCTAATACCATGGCCCATTTGCAACTGTGTGGTCCCTTTTTTAAATACGGGTCAACCACTTACAATTATTAATATGGGCTTTATTGACTCTTTACTTAACTATAGGTTATAACTATGGCTCGACCCTATTACATAAATAGGGGGTTAGGGTTGGACCCTAACCCCCTGAGACCAACCCTAACCCCCTGTGATCTTTCTTAGATTTTAATCTTAATTTATTGGAAAGACAAGTAGAATAAGCACAAAATAACACAAATACCTTTCACACAATAATATGACTCTTCTGATCACACAAAAACTTGATGATTACAACAAACTCATTGAGGATATTTAAACATTTTCCAACTAAAAACTCTCTTTAAATAACTTGACATCAACCACACACTAAATTCGACTTTACTCAAAAGAAGACTTAACTGGACTTGAATCAACTTGACTCTCTAATTATAACTTCTTAATGTGTGATTAATTAGCTATTTTAACATCATTTTCCACTATAAAATTCATTTTAACAACCTAATCCTCCATTCTAGCTATTACACTCTATCAAAATCCAATATAATTATATTCAATAAAACAGACATCTAAAAATAAATAAAACCAAAACATACCTAAAAAAACAAAAATCAAAACATATCTCAAAAGAAAAAAGAAAAAAACATATCCGCAACAAAAACCATTCCAACACACAAAAGACCATTCCAACAGGCTTGCTCCTCCATTTGAAAATTATCCTTTATTAAATTCAAATAAAATTGTATTCTATGTACCTATCTACAATTTTATATACACTATTTTCTCGGTAAGATCAACAGAAAGGAAAACCATACTTGGACATAAATGAATAAATTGAATATAAATCGTTTATGCCATATCATACTAACTAGAAGAGTTTTGGTTAGACTTTTAATTACAGCATTGAACTAAAGATGTCAATTAAATTTTAGTTGAGTTGATCCGAAGAAATATTATGACATCCTATCCAGGTTCAGTGTTCAATTCCTATATGTAATTTCACTTCTTTTACAAAATAGCTATATTGTAATTGCACTTCTTTACAAATATAGCCACCAGTGCCCATGTCGAGGCAGCATACTCGGAATTAACTAGAAAGTTTGGGAAAAATTCGTAGGATAATAAGTTACAGATGTTTTTCAGATATTATTATTGGATATATATGAAAAAAGAATATTTGATGCGAACTTTCACTATTGTTCTTTAAATCTCAACACATTAAATTCACATAAATTTTTTTTATTTATTTTCCCTTAAATCTCAATCACAATTGAAGTCAGGCATAAAAGCCTAGAGGAAAATGCATATATTATCTTAATAATATTCCACTGTACTTTTTATTACATCAAAATTGAATGTGTTATCTTTAATTAACACATCTAATTACTTTCAATTATAAGAGATATAAGTTCCCATACACTCATTCTTTTATTATATATTTATTATAAATTAATATAAATATAAACAATTTTTTTACTATATAGAAAAACTTTCTTCAGGCAATCTGTAACATTTTATTTTTTAAATTTTGCTAATCATTCAATTAAAAAATGAAATTATTATCAAATCAAAATTAAATTTATTATCACCATTCATAGATCGTATAGATTGGTATTAAAAAAAATTATATTTTAATTATGTATTAACATTTCAAAAAAAATTAAAACCACAAATGCACAAACCTATAATGTGCAACATTATATTTTTATTTTTTAAAGTGCCTTGTACCATTTCCATGTTTTTGGAAGGAATTCAATTTAGATGAGTTGAACTAAATTAAATTTTTTATTTTTTATTTATTTAAATGGGAAAGAATTCAATTTCAATGGAGTTGAATTAATTTCAATTTGATATTTATAAATTTTCAACACTCATTCACACAAGTGAAAATGATTAATTTTTTATTTTTTATTAATTAACCATAAAAATTTTATTTTATTTTATTATTTTTTATTAATTAATATAAATATATTGATATTTATCAATATTAATTAGAAAATTAAAAATTAAAAAATTAAATTCATTGAAATTTTTCACTTTTTAATTTTTAAATCCCTTAAATCTCTCACATAAAAAAACCTTAAAAGCAAAAATGCATAATTTCTTCTTAATTAATACTTCACCAAACTTTGTATTACAATCAAAACAAATTATTCTTAATAATACATTCAATTCATTGAGTTATAAATCGGTACAAACCAATACATTTATTTTATAATTTAAATAATAATAAAAGGTAACTTAGTAACACAATTTAAATAATAATAAAAGTAAATGTAAACAACCTTTTTTAACTTGATGTGAGAAACTTTCTTGATGTTTATAATATTTCATCTTTGAAACTTATTAATATTATTTTTCAAATAAAAAGTGGAATTTATAATCTAAAATTCATAATTCATATGGATTGAGATTAAATTTATTTTATATTTGCCTGATGTATTGAACTTATTAATATTATTGTTCAAATTAAAATATGATATTTTTTATTTTTTTTTTCTTGATTTATAAGAGATTTGAACCTTGAATTTTATAGTTAACATAAGATTACCAAAAGTTTCTTTCTTGGGCTAAAAAGTGGGATTTGTTATAACAAACTCATGCCTTCGCACATGACCATTTGCATGTCAAATATGGAAGGAATTGAATTGAAGTTCAATTTTTATCTTTTTAAATACAAGTGTAAAAGGGAAAAATGACTTGAAATGGTACAGGTGTTCCTCGACATGAGTGCCAGAAGGAACGAGAACCTAGAAATCCCGCACAACGTTAATGGCCCAGCTAGCACCAACCTAATTCAGATAATCATGTTTAAACTTATGCGAAGTTTGAAGGTTCCAATTTAATTCACAAGGAAGGGTATTAATGAGCAATACTCACTATAGAACTTAAAACAATGTTGAATATATTAAACATGGGATATGACTATTATTGTGGAAAACGTAATAATTGTATTACATTTATATATATACTTTCTAAGGTCAAACAAATTCTAGAGTTAAATATAATTACTCCAGTAATTATGCCTTTTTATTGTTTATTCCTATAGTTATTATGTGCATGTGACAAGTGGTATTAGTGCCAAGTTACCACTCTGTGGCCTATATGGGTGTACATGGAATAACAAAAGTGGTTATTATGCACAGAGGAGAACCTAAAGCAATATGAGGCAAGGAGCTGGAATCACCCCGCCTAGGAGACCATCGGTGGGAGCAGAACCAGTGCATCTTACAAAGCCTAACCTAGAAATGTGGGTTCATCTAGGAGGGGAAACCCATAATGTCAATGCAATATTGTTAGAGAATGTTCAACAATTGCAGGTGGAAATGATGAGAGTTGATAATGAGAGGCTACGGTTAGAACATGAAAAGATCATGAAAAGCCTCTTAAACAGGCCGAACCAAAGGAATCCATTAGAGGAACTTTTAACCTAAAAGTGCCCATGATTTTTTCACGTAATTTCCATATCATAATATGTAAACCAATGAAAATTATTTAAAATTAAAAAGAGCTACATGTAAATATTTTGGAGGAAAAACAAGAAAAACTACCTTTTTAATTGTATTTTTGGCTTATCTCCATATAAATTTACTCAAATTTCAAGTATAGACACTTGTTGGATGTAGAATTAAATTTTGCATCCAAGGAGTACTTATTATGCATATTTTTGAGAAGACCCACATTGATTCAAAATGAATATACATAAAAATTACGTGTTCAATGTGTTTTTTTAGAGTACCTTGAATTTTTGTCATTGCGGGTCTTTTCAAAAGTATGCATAATGGGTACCCATTTGATGCATAATTTAATTTCACATCCAATGAGTGTCTACACTTGAAATTTGAGTAAACCTATAAGGAGATAAGTCAAAAATACAATTAAAACAATAGTTTTCTTCTTTTCGCTCAAAATTCATAACTCCTATTTTATTATTTTAACTATTATTTTATAATTTTTCCTTAGGAGGCCACTTTTAGGCTCAAATTTTCTCTAATGTGAATCCCAACCAAGATGAAGGGGATAAAGAGGAGTTGCATGGATAGTGACAGGGTAACTGAGAGGTTGAGGGAGGTTGAGTTGGTAATGAGGAAGAGTCTGAAAATGTGTAAGGTGGAAAGGGGACCAAAAGACAGAAAACCAAATTGCAAGGGAAATTCAAGAAAATCAAACCCTCGACATATGACAAAGAAGTGGAGGAAGTTGCTAAAACATGGTTGATAAATATGAACAAATATTTTTAAATTAATCAATATGATGATAATCTGAAATACGGGGTGGCAATCTATCAACTGCAAGATAAAGCCACTTTATGGTGGGAAGAGATTAAAATTGTTCGAGGAATTGATGAGCAGGAAGTAACCTGGGAAAACTTCCAAAGGAATTTTAAAGCTAGATACTTAACTGAATGATTATATGATGAAAAAGCGAAAGAGTTCCATGACTTAACATTGGGACAACAGTCCATGGATGAGTTTGTGACTAATTTTAATTCTTTGCTAAGATACATCCCCTACATTCGTGAAGAGAAAGATAAGGTACAACGATTTATCAACAACTTATCAACCTTCATGAAAGAGAAGTTGGAATTTGATAATCTGAAAACAATGGATGAAGCCATTCGGAAAGCCCGGATATGTTACTAGAAAATGAGGCAGAAGGGGGAAGGTGCCTAAGGATGGTTAAACAAAAAGGGGCAGAAAATTTTTCCGAACACCAAAAACACAAAAGCTACTGGAGTCGAGAATGCACATAGAAAATCGTTGAGTGGACCTTCGAGTAAGCATCAACAGAAGTTCAGATCTCAGAATGAAACCAGGAAAGTTGAGGTGTCTAGTAAACCAAAGCCCATTCAATCATAAAAACCCCCTTTGTAGTGTTGGGGTTGTGGGGGAACCCCACTATTATAAAAATTTCCCTCAACGTGCTAGATTAGAATCAACTGTCAACATTCAAGAAGCCTCTACGGTCGGTGAGTTGGCAAGAGGTATACCAAGGATCAATGCAATCTTTGAGGATCATCTGGATGAACACCAACCTACGATGGTCGAATTTGAAGGTAAGATAGACTATAAACCTATTTCTATTTTGATAGATTCAGGAGCAAGCCTGAGTTACATCAGCCAAAAAATAATTGATTTATGTCAAATGCAAGGTGTGAAATTTAAAAATCCATGATTAATGCAACTCACTATTGGGGCTAAGAGAAGAGTGACAACGAAGGTAGAAGATTGTTTGATTGAAATAGTTGGACAACACATTAAGGAAAATATTAGTATACTACCGCTAGGATCCTATCATGTGTTAATAGGCATGGAATGGATAGAAAAGCATTGGATCTTAGTAATTTGTAAGGATAAAACTACCAGTTTACTTAGTGATGAGGGTGTTAGAAAATAAATTCAGGGCATAAAAAAACCATCAAGTTACGCCCCATCATAGTCAATCAATCAAGTAAGTGTATTCGCAAAGGATGCCAAATTTATGTTGTTAAGGTGAGATACACTAATTCCAAGGATAAGGTAGCCACCCTAGAAAACATATCAGTTATCCAAGGATTTGTAAATGTCTTCACAGAAGATATCCCGGGGTTTCCTCCTAAAAGGAACATTGATTTCACTATAAAAGTAATTCCCGGAGCCACCCAAGTATCAAAGGCCCCCTACATAATGAGTATACCCAAGTTAACAGAACTAAAGATGCAACTGCAAGAGCTGTTAGACAAAGGATATATTCGCCCCAGTGTGTCCCATTTGGGGGCTCCAATTTTGTTCGTGAGAAAGAAAGATGTCACTCTTTGTTTGTGTTTTTTTTTTTGTCGATAAAGACTAATTCTATTAAGCAAAAATATTGTACAATAGGTTACATTCCAGAGAAGCAAGAAATCGGCAACCGGAAATGATAGAACTATCAACCTCGGTTCCGGAGAATGAGTTAAGCAAGCAAGGAGCTACAACAAAGCACTGGCAACTAAAGATGCGTTGAAAGCTACCCTGAAAGGGCAGAGGCATCAGCACGAAGCTTTTTCCCTTTCTTTTTTTTAACTTCAACCCATCCATGTTGGGTTGGATGAGCGATTACAACTTGAAGATTGGGATCCTCCATAGGGGAGCTCTCCTTTTCAGAATCCGAGGAAGAGGACAAATGAGCACGTTTCTGAGCAATGGCTGAGTCGGAGGAAGGCGCCAGTCCATCAGTGGAAGGGGCCACGAAATGAGGGGCCTGATTCAATTCTTCATCGCTATCTTCATCTTCTGAGCTGGAGAAATCAGAGTCAGCGACTGGAGGAGGAGAGCATGGAGCCCATCGCTTGGATTTGGGCTTGGAGGCATTGGCCTTGTTCTGCTTTGCTGGGCGAGATAGGCATGTATTCTGCAAATGCCCAGATTGGTGGCAATGGCGACATCGAAATGCTGTATTCTCGTAGTCCAGTGTCTGGGTCCAGACAAAGTTGTTTACCTTGAGATTGATTTGTTCTGGAAGACCTTTACTCAGATCTAACTCCACACATATTCTTGCATATGAGTAGAGACCTTTGGCTTCCCGCCATAAATCTCCCTGGATGAAGCTGCCCAAGGTATTTCCTATTACTCTGTAGACTCGAGTGCTCCATAGGTGGGCAGGTAAATTTGGAAGCCGAATCCATACCGGTGTCTTGGTAATGACTGCAGTGGCTGGATCAAAGTCTGGGAACCACGGAGTCAGAAACAGCCCTGCAGTACCCATGAACCAAGGGCCCTCTTCTAAGGCCTTTTCATAGTGCTTAGAGTTATCAAATAGAACCATGAAATAACCTTTCGAACAAAAAAGGATCCTACAGTGATGTGTCCAGTTTGCATGGATCCATGCATAGAGGTCCTGTGATCGCGGCCATAATCCATTAAATCTGCAAATGATGGCTCTTTCTGAAAAATCTTGAAGTTGGGAAGCCAGCTCTTCATGAATGAGTTCCACAGAGGGAACTTCTTCAATCTTGTCAACCAAGAAGGCCTTAGATTTAAGGGCTTCCGGGGGTTTTGGGTTCTCAGAGTGAACTGCGTCTTTGTAAGAGAAAGGCCGAGTAGATGAAGATTGTCCAGCTGCACCTCCTCTCAGGCGAAGGGACGCCACCACCGAGCTGTTTCTGAAAATGCTGTAAGAAGAGAGGGGGAGAGAGTCTTCAAGTTGTTTACCTTGAAAGAGAAGTCGCAGCAGGCTTGATGGGATCCCCATTCTGCGCTCTAGATTCAGTTTGAGATCCTGCGCCAGCACTGAAGGGCTGACCCATTGCATGATTGTTCTGCTTGAACGCTGAGAAATTTGGATCTGAAATAAATTAGATGAGGGTTTAGATCCCCTGCAGATCTCTGGATCTGGCCAGATTTTGCTCTATGGCTTTTGCATGTCCCATATCGATGGATGAACGACCAGATCTGATATGGGTTGTGTCCGATTTATCATATGGGCCCGATCCGCCATGCGGGTATCTGGCTCGAAGGACCCCGGTTTCGATCTGCGCATATTCCCCTGGATCGGGAGAAAATAGGGCTGGTTTACCATAAAAAAGTTTGGATCTGAAAGTCCAGGGCTTGATCTATGCAAGGAGCCGCAAAGCGATGGGAGTGGCTCCCATTCGGGACTCCATGGTAGGAGGGAACCCAGATCTGCGCCAAAAATAAACAGAGCAGCGTTCTGACATTCAATGTAAAGAGATTTTCCTCCATACCTTGAACAGAGTTTACGATTTTCCCTTCTGCGAGCTTCAGTGTTGCTAAAAACCGCTTCTCCGCCATGCCTATTCTCGTCTGTTCTCGTCAGCTATGGCCTGATGGTATCTTGACGAATGGCCGTTCCCTCCGCTTGTTTCAACCCAGAGATTGTCGATGATCTTCGGCTTCTGGGAGTAAACCGAGTTTGTCAGATCTTGGCGGACATGGGGATCGAATAGTTCTGGGTTCGTTTGAACAGGGGGCTGCAGCTGCGGACGATCGGTTCTGGATCCTCCATGCGCCAACAGACCCTCTAGAGAGCCCCAGGAACCATGAACGCAACCTGTCGAGGCCATCTCCGAGAAATTTTTTGTCTGATTTTTTGCATTATCAAATTCTATTCTACTTTACCTCTTTGTTTGTGTTTTGATTATAGGTAATTGAATAAATTAATTGTTAAAAATGAATACTTGTTGCCAAGAATTGATAACCTATTTGATCAAGTTAAGGGTGCTACTGTATTTTCAAAAATTAATTTATGTTTTGGATATCACTAGATAAGGATAAAAGATGAAGATATTTATAAAACATCGTTTAGAACTCGCTATGGGCACTATGATTTCATTGTTTTTCCATTTGGTCTCATCAATGCTCCAACAACATTCATGAGCCTAATGAATAGTATTTTCCACCTCTACTTAGACAAGTTTGTTCTAATATTTATTGACGACAACCTTGTTTATTCTCGGAGTTTGGAAGAGCATAAGGAGCATCTTTGGATAATATTGCAAATTTTAAGGGAAAACCAACTTTATGCTAAATATAACAAATGTGACTTTTATAAGGATCAAATTCAGTACTTAGGGCACATTATTTCCTCTGAAGGTATATCAGTGCATCATGAGAAAATTAAAACCATCATGGAATGGCCTACCGCTAGAAATGTTGCAAACATTCATTCTTTTATGGGTTTGTCTGGGTATTACCGTCATTTCATAGAGAGGTTTTCTAGAATTACTTACCCTATAACTTCTTTGCAGAAGAAGGGAAGATCTTTCAAGAGGAAATCAGAGTGCCAACGCAGTTTTGAGCAACTGAAGAACTTACTAATTAAGACTCTGGTGCTAAAAGTCACAGACCCAGAAAAAGAATTTACAGTCTACGCAGATGCTTCCTAGGAGGATGTGGGGGGAGTTTTGATGCAAGAAGGCAGAATAATTGCTTACGAATCTCGTAAGTTAAAATACCATGAACATAGGTACCAAGCATATCACATTCTAATTTCTAAATAGTAAATTTTGATTCTATTTATTTTTTTAAAGTGAACTATGAACTTTGAGAAGTAATTATATTTTAATTTGATTTAAAATATTCATAAAATTAACATGTTTTTATTCAATTATATAAAATAATATATATAAATATTAAAAATATTGTTTAATTTATAAAAAAATAATAACGTTGATCATTTTCTCACTTTGGGTTAAAACTTTGTTTTCAAATTTAAATAAATAAAAAATGCAAAATTGAATTTAATTCAACTCATATCCTTCCAAAAACATGGAAATGGTACAAGACACATTAAAAAACCAAAATATAATATTGCACAGTATATGTTTTCTCACTTTGGGTTAAAACTTTGTTTTCAAATTTAAATAAATAAAAAATGCAAAATTGACTTTAATTCAACTCCATCTAAATTGAATTCCTTCCCATTTAAATAAATAAAAAATGCAAAATTGAATTTAATTCAACTCATGAAATTGAATTCCTTCCAAAAACATGGAAATGGTACAAGACACTTTAAAAAACCAAAATATAATATTGCACGTTATATGTTTGTGCATGTATGGTTTTAATTAGTTTTTTTGAAATGTTAATATATCATGTAAAATATAAATTCTTTTTAATACCAACCAATATGATTTATGAATTGTGAATAATAAATTTTATTTTTGATTTGATAATGAATTTCACTTTTTGATTTTAACCTAAGTCACAAGACACGTCTTACAAGGTCCCGTGTCCCGTATTTTACGTGATGGACACGAAAACGGCCCTAAAACGTGTCAAAAACGTTTTTCATCGTGTTCTTTAAATGTAAAACGTATTTGTCGGTTTCCATCGTGTCCTGCATTTGGAAAACGCGTATTCCAAATGTTGTCTGTATACGCTGCAATTTGTTTTGAAAGAAACAAATAATTTTAAATAATTTTTGAGTGGGGCAGCTTAATGGTCAAGTCTAGGCCCTAGTATTGATATGCTATTCATGGTAATGTTAAATTCTTAAAGTAAAAGTGACACTCTCCTTAATCTTCATTTTCATCCTTTTATTTAAATTTTTAACATTACCATGAAATGACTCAAGATGTTTGAGAATGGTTCCGACCTCATTGGATTTCATATGGAGAAGGTAGAATATTAGATTTCATTCAAAATCCAGCAGACTTATCAGTTTTTAGGATTTAGGATTGGGAGATTGTAATGTTTCCAGGTGACACCACCTTCCCGGGCTACCCCTGCCACCAGTAGAGGACGTGGTCTACCTCCTATAGCTCCTAGTTTTAGTTCTTCAGCTTCTAGAGCATAGAAAACTCCACTGCCAACTCCACCAGTACCAGCGTCTACATCTAGAGGGAAAGTGAAAGCTATGGCACTTTCTCGCAAGAGGGGCACAGGAAATCAATAGGATTAGACTTTAGTTATTTTCTTATGTGCCTGTAAGTTGTACATGAACAATGAACATTGAATATTCAAGAATCAAGACCAAGCATATCACATTCTAATTTCTAAATAGTAAATTTTGATTCTATTTATTTTTTTAAAGTGAACTATGAACTTTGAGAAGTAATTATATTTTAATTTGATTAGATAAGTTGCAACCTGCAATTTAATATGGATAAAAAACTATATTT
>APFE030144392.1:0-16034 GCA_000404065.3 Pinus taeda | reverse complement strand
GATCAAATTGGTGAGGAGGTAGGTCACGTGGGAGAGTTTAAGGTGGGAGTAAATCATCGTTGTTCATTTAACCACTAGTGGTGAAGGCATGCAACCCATTCCTTTCACTCTCTCTATGCAATAGTGTGGTTTCAAGCATCAAGAAAAGGTATCTAGGTCTCGTTCTGGTGGAAAGCTTGGTAGGGAGGATTTGTGTGCAGGTGAACAACAACTTTATGTTCATGGCTTTGGTAACTAGGTTTTTATGTTTCTTCTCACCCCTCCCTACTTGCATCATACTATAATTGTGAATGTTGCATGAAAGATAGTCAACCCCTCCCACAATTGGATGACTGTGTGACTTGGAATTTCCTATTCGACAGGCGAGCATGTTTGTGTGGCTAAATTTTATCTTGCATCTACTGTTTTTGTCTTGGTTTTCATCTTATATGATATTTTACTACTTTGAATAGGAGTGTATGGAAAAATTTGGGTTACTTATCCCTTCTAGAGGGAATACTCACACTGTGGGAATGGTTGTTTATGTGCTTGGATAGAGTGGCTTTCCAAAATCTCTCGTATGTTGTCATTTCTAGTTTAATATTAGTGTAGTGTGTTTCTATATGGGAATTGACTCGATGAGTGAGTTTGTAGCTATTCCATTTTGTGTAGACAGAACATCCTTGGTTTCGTTCTATCACAAGAGATGTCTGAGCATAAGATGTTGGTGATTGGAGAAAAGTGACATTGGTGGCTGGCCCTCTTGAGCTTTTATGATCTTATATGGCCCGAGATTAATCTCATTTACTTCCTACTCCTATCTTATCTATATGTGTCAGGTCTAATTAATTTTGGAGCCCACTGGTCTCTGTTCGATGAGGGCCTTGGTTTGTTTGGGTGGAAGAATATATTGTGGTGATGTGGTGGTTGTTAGACATGGTTTGGAAATCTCTGGGTGCTTGTCCATCGGGAGCTAGGGGTTATGGTTGCAGTAGAGAGGATGGGCACTAGGGTGGGCAAGGAGCCCCCTCTTCCCAACTACCAAGGTGGGGTGGTAAAAAAATCAATGCCCAACATATAAATGTGGAAACTCAAGAATATACTACAAGTCCTCCTTAGAAGGTGAGGGAGATGATTGTGTATTGGGTGGCACACCTCAACCAACAGGCTGAGCATGAAGTGTAGATGTAAGATTTTCATTTATTGGTCCCTAACCTGGGCCATACCTAAGGCAGGCTCACTCAATATAATCAAACAATGCGTCTCTATTGACTAATGAAGAGTATAGTAGCTCAAGCTGTTATGAACACTACAGGTTCCATAAAATTTTACCTCGGGCATGAGGAAATTTAGAAATAAATCAAACTTATCCAATTTCAAATTCAGTAGCAGAATGTTCAACGTGGTCGGATTGAGAAGCACATTTTGTGCCTTCCTCAATCACAATTACTAGGTTCCAATTCTAAGGACCCAGGTCCGATGGATTATAATCTTTTTCGATGGCCAATAGACGTAGTTTACCACTAGGTAGGTTGAGGCCACAAAACGTCTTTCATGCATGTAACCTGCATCTGGAAATGAATGAACCAAAGGTCTTACTAAACTTACAAGAAAAAAATGTATAGTAAACTTTGGAAGGAAAACTAATAACCTATGGATATATTAAAATTTTTAAAGACATAAATATGTCCATGTCAAAGTTGTAATATCCCAAAATATTAATTTGATGTAGTTTTATTATAAATTTTGTTATTAGACCATGTAAGAAAATCATTAAATCTAATATTAATATTAATTATTAACTCTAATATTAATATTATTACATTTAATATCCTTAATTAATAATTTGAGGAAAAGTTTGCATCTCAAGAGATTCGATCTCTCTCACCCATGATAGATACAAGTTAGATGGATTTAGGAGCTGTCAACCCAATATGGAAAAGGTCTCTTGTCATGTTATGTTATGTAAACATTTATACTCGGTCAAGTTACATCAAAATGAAAATAGTAATAATAATATTTTATTCAAATAAAAGTTATATATTATGATTTTTTATTGCAGTCATCTAACGAGGCAGAGGAATTGCCTGGAAGGCCAAAACTCACCGGAATCTGGGCGAAAAAATTTCAAAAAATCTTGTAGAGGCATTGTTTGAATCGTGCTTTTGATTATGTAACTCGATTCAGCACCATCAAAAACATCTAAGACACCTAAAATTTTGAAGTTTAACAACTATAAGTTGGATTTACAAAAATTCTTGCCGGTTTTTCTCTCAATATGACTGGAATTTCCATAACCTTTTGGGTAACTTCTCTGCCTCTGCCTCTTTAGACTACGCATTTTTTATTAATGTGTGACGGTTAATTAATGTAAATTGGAATTTTCTTTTGAGGTCCAATTTTATGTGAACATATGATATTGACCCATGGTGTTCATGTGAAATTTAGCCTATTTAAAGTTGGAATTAAGCTAGCCTAGATCCATCTTAACTCCGGATCTACCAAGCCAGCGTTTATAATTGGGCAAGTTTCATCAAGATGAAAATAATAATAATATTGTATTCAAATAAAATTTATATATTTTATAATTGGGCAAGTTTCATCAAGATGAAAATAATAATAATATTGTATTCAAATAAAATTTATATATTATTATTTTTATTAATCTTTGATCGTTAGTTAAAGTAAAATTGACTTTTTCAAGATACTCGTGGTTTTTTAGCAGAACATTAGTCGTAGAACATTGGTGGTAAAAGAGTAGAAGCGATCATTATGTTGGTAACAGATGTGGGTAGCACCAACTGGACTTATGCCATGCAGGAAGATCAAGTTTAGAACTATGACTCTGTCATTCCTTGATTCCACTTTATTTTAGGTAATGCTAATAATAGCATCTAAATTCCTTGCTTCACTATTTTGCATTTAGAACTGAGAGTGAGACCAAGCAACATCATACTCAACAAATTCAAAAATAACATGCAAACATCAGATTAATCAATTTTGAAACGATAATCTATCATTATTCTGGAGTGACTCTGCATCTGAGCCATCCTCGCACCCATAAAAACAACTACTATTCAGACATCAAAACTATTCAATGATTGTATTGAAAAACTCACAATAGGTCTGCAGCAACAAATCCTAAATACCAGTGGTGGTTTTTCACAATAAGGATATATTATTTCTTCTAACAGATCCTGAATACCAATGGTCTCGGAATGGGTAATTTGAAAAAAGGAGCTATCATTTCTTCTAATAGACCCGATCATGAAATCCTGAATAATATGATACACTGTCACTCACGCCAGTCCTGCTGCTGGAACCTTCGAATACCTTCGTTTCTTTTTGCTTCCTCATAAGCAAAGGAGACTACGATTCGAGCCACTCCAAAGAGTGGCAACGTAGGTGCCACATTTACGTCTTTCCACGCCTCCAAACTTCGCTTCATTTTTAAGCTGCTTCCACTCCTCTACGGACATCTTGACGCGGCTGCTCTTGGTAGACCTATTTTCTTGCTTTCCTCTCAGCATAGTGGTAAAGCAATTTTGATCCAATTACACACCAATTTAGTTGATCAGTGAATTAAAGTGTCTGAAGGGTACTGAATCTATATATTTAATAAAAATAAAAGATAAAAAAATAATAATTTAAACAACATATTTGGTGAGTTTGTGTTGTTTAAATTACTTCTTTGTATTTTTTATTATATATATAGATTCAAAATTTTGTTACCACTATGCTGAAAGCAAAGCAAGAAAATAGGTCTACCAAGAGCAGCCGCGTCAAGATGTCGGCAGAATAGTGGAACCAGCTTAAAAACGAAGCGATGTTTAGAGGCGTGGAAAGACGTAAATGTGGCACCTACGTTGCCTCTCTCTGGAGTGGCTCGAGTCGTAGTCTCCTTTGCTTATGAGGAAGCAAAAAGAAACGGAGGTATCGAAGGTTCCAGCAGCAGGACTGGCGTCAGTGACAGTGTCTCATATTATTCAGGATCGGGTCTGTCAGAAAAAATAATAGCTCCTTTCTTCAAATTAACCATTCCGTGACCATTGGTATTCAGGATCTGTTAGAAGAAATAATATATCCTTTTCAAATTACCCATTCCGTGACCACTGGTATTCAGGATCTGTTGCTGCAGGCTTATTGTGAGTTTTTGAATACAATTATTGAATAGTTTTGAACTCTGAATAGTTGTTGTTTTTATGGGTGCGAGGATGGCTCAGATGTAGAGTCACTCTAGAATAATGATAGATTATCGTTTTAAACTTGATTAATCTTATGTTTGCATGTTATTTGAATTTGTCGAGTATGATGTGGCTTGGCCTCACTCTCAGTTCTAAATGCAAAATAGTGAAAGGTAATGAATACTAAAGATGGAGGGTTGGAAATTGTTGTTTGGGTGGAGAAATCAAAAGCCATTGTAAAGGTTTTTGCATGGCAATTGTGTATTTCAAAATTGTGATTTGAGTTTATTTTGGAAGCTTTTATATAGTAAAAGTATTGCATTACCTAGTCTTCTACCATAATAAGTTGTAATTGTGAATGGTAAATAGTGAGTAGTTGTAACTGTTAATGGTAAATAGTGAGTTTGTATGTTGGGACTATGGAGATATTGGGATTTGGATTCATTTTGGAAGCTTTTATCTAATAAAAGTACTACATTACCCAGCCCTCCTATCATAGAAAGTTGTAATTCTAAATTAGCTATAATTGTGAATGGTAAAGAGTGAGTTTATGTTTTGGGACAATGGAGCTATTGTTGTACCTCCTTGGAAGATTTGTTATGGTAGAATTTTATTTTTGGTACTCGTTAATGGCTCTTCAAGTTTACTAGGAACTAAATGAAATTAGTTGCCTAACTCTCAATAGCTCAAATCCCTATTTCTACTTGGGATTTTATGAAAATTTCTTGTTATGAGCATTATGTAAAGAAATTTTACAAAATATTCTTGGTTGGAGAAATTATGAAATCCCTAGCATAAATAATGGCTCACTTCATTCTCAAACCCTCATTTTGACTATTAATCCATGTGTTCATGGGATTCTTGCTTGTCTTCGCTCATTGTTTTTCTTTATGATCTTAAACCCCCTTTTTCATGAAAAGAAAACCTAAAGATCACACTATTTACTATTAAGTTTTCTTATAGATATGTTACTAAACTTATGTTCAATTCCTGTCAATTTTATAACAACTCTAATGAAATCTCTCTAGAATTGAGAAATACATGTTCTCATATATTTACAATTGTTTATTTTCCTCATCTTGATTCTATGTTACCACATTATTCATTATACTCCTTTCTCTCACTTCTCAAACTCAACTTACTTATCCATCTCGTTGTTCCTTCCAACACTTCTTCACATGTTGGAACAAATTTAATGACATCTCTCTAGAATTGAGAAAGAAATGTTCTCATATATTTACAATTGTTTCCTTTCCTCAGCTTGATTCTATTTTACCACATTATTCATTATACTCCTTTCTCTCACTTCTCAAACTCTACTTACCTACCCATCTTGTTGTTCCTTCCAACACTTATTCACATGTTGGTCATGTTTATCTTCTGTAAGCCTCTCTTTAATCCTCTCCTAGATGTTAGAGGACAAAGTTAACTCTAGTGTGAGGTAAGACCAACCTTGATCAATCACTAATACTAAATTCCACCTCATTCATTGTTGATGCCTCTTGTATGTTGTGAAACTTTGCACCAAATTTATGTTTCTTGGGGAAATCTCTCTAATGGTTTTCTCCACACTCCAACACCAATAGGCTCCTTTCTACTAACTATGAATTCTTTATGTTGTTCAAGTTTGGCAAGGAACAGGACGGCAAGTGGCATATGCTCAGGTTCTCTACCTTCCTCTTTTTCCTTTCTTATTTAAGCTAGCCAAGACTTAGATCTTATGTTTAGACTATTCATAAAAGTGTTTAGTATTTAGAACAACCTCCCCCTATTGGATTCATCTTATTCTATTTTGTCTCAATATCCTTGTTGTGAAGAGGTGACATACCTCTAGACCTTTGTCTTCTCGTCCTTAATGTAAGGTACATACCTTAGAAACTCCAAGAATTTGTTGGTGTACTCTTCTACCAAAGTTTGTGTTCATAGAACTCCTTCCCTCTAGTGTCATAATATTTTTCACACAAGTACTTCCCTTGAAAGTACTTTTCAAACATTCTCCATGCTAGCTCTCTCTCTCTCCTTGATTCATTTTATATTCTTGAAATCCTCACACCATATATCGTCCTTTCCTTTTAGACTAAAAAAAACCACCCTCACATTCTCTTGACATACAGATGTAGCCTGAAGTAACTTTTAGTTCCCAAATCCAAGCCTATACATCTTATGCTTTCTTTACCTCTCCATCAAAGGTTGGGGCTCTTGCTTTCTTAAATTATTATTGCATGTATGTCTTTATCCCCTTCTTTGCACTGTCCAATGATTGGCTAAGACTACTTTATATTATTTTTGGAGAGATGAGCAATTTTATTCCTCCATTTGCATGTATTCTCCTCTATCTTGATTAACTTCCCTCTCATTTGTTATCGTCCAATTTACAATTTTGATATCTCATGGGTTTTTATTAGTCTTTTTCTTGCACTCATGGATAGCACCAACCTTATGTTGTCTTTGTCCTTGTAATTCTAATAGGATTTTCCACAATATAGCATTTACTTGCTTGTTCCATGAAAATCTTATCATTTTTTTCCTTGACAACTTCTTATCTAAGCCCTTATACTTATAAGAGTTTCAATGAGTTTAGGAGTGTCTTTCTCTTTCATCTTTCCAACTTACTCCTCTTGGAGACCTCACAAGGTCATGTTCATACAACTTTGTTCAAAGTTGCTACTCATAGCAAGTTGTAATTGTGAATGAGGTGTAAATGTGAATAGCAAATAGTGAGTTTGTGTGTTGAGACTATGAAGCTATAGTTGTAACTCCTTGTAGGCATGGTTACAATTGACTTGTATTATTGGTACTCAATGATGGCTCTGGTTTGATAGTATTGTTGATTCCTAATTGTTTTTTTGTAATATTCCTTAACATCCTAAACACTTAGAATCTAATTCTAGCCAATGGTACCCCCAAGAACTAGCTAGACAAAAGGTTGTAATCATATTTTTTATAAAAAAATAAATCATTATTAAGTTATCCATATGTGTGAATATTTTTAGAATTTGTACTTATTTTAGGAGAACTTTTTGAATAAATTAATTTTTTATAAATTATTTCCAACAGAAATTGGATGTCTTTGTGTAACCCTATGGCTTACAAAACATTATTTTTTTTTACTATTGTCCAAAATTTGCTTTCCTTCAATGTCATATTTTTAGTGATGTTTTTATATGATATAATGTACATATGTACATGTTTTATTTTTCTTGTTGCAAAAAAATTTAAATATTGCATTTCTATTATGTCCTTTAATTCATTAGATTTTAGTTTATTTATTTTATTCGCTATAAATAATTTTTTAAATAGGAAAACAACCACTAGAAACAAGACATAAAACAATGAGAATTATCCCATTATCTCACTCACCCAATGAGATTCTATGCGTTGAAGGTAAAGTCTAAAAAGTTCCATCATCAACATGCCCCAACCACATTTATTTCTTTAATGAATAGTATTTTCAACAAAGTACTTAGATCAATTTTAAAAGATCTTAGTTGATGATAATATAATTTATTTAAAAACACTAGCAACATCAACAATTATTAAGAATAGTGCTAAATACACCTAGAGTGCGTCATTTGTATGTAAAATTTAGTAAAAGTGAGTTTTATCAAAATTAGATTTAGTTTTTGGGTCATGTAATATCTAAAGAAAGAATTGCAATAGACCTTGAAAAGCTCAAATAAGTCCTTGATTTGTTAGTTACTAGGGACTTGGAAAATACTCCATCATTTATTGAAAACACATGTTATTATGATAGGTTAGTAAATGGTTTTTATAAGTTGGCCTATCCAATAACATTCCAAGAAAAGAAGGAAGTTAACTTTATATGTACTCAAGAGAGTTTTGATTGACTAAAATATTTGCTCATTGTTGGTCCCATAATTAAAAATTTTGATCCCAATAAAGACTAAGTACTGTGTACAGATGCTTATTTAGAGAGGTTAGGAGTGTTTTTTTTTTTGTAAGCTAAGACGGTACTCTACTTTCCATTACTGAAATCAGAAAATATTACAAAATGGGATAGGTCTCCACCCGCCCTTAAGGGAAACCGGGCTTCGTTACCATCTAAAGTTTTCCAAAGCCATCCAAAAAGAGTATATCACCAACCTATCTATCCACACTAAATATGCATCTGTCCTTACTAAAGGTAAATTGTTTTCCTTCTGATACAGTAACATCTATATGTCCAAAACAACAAAACAACAGTATATATAAAAACCTCCAAGCAGCAGTTGCATCTTCTACTGATTCAGTGCATCTGTCTTTGGTTCTTACTCTATCTTGACGCCAAATCCCCCCGCTTGAAGCATCTGCATGATATCATCCATCTTTCTGTCTTGCACCAATAGATTCACTTGAATATTTTTCAATTCCTTTTTCATGGTTGGAATGCCTTGAATCAGTTCAGCCATTTCTAGAGCCAGCTGTTCCATAGCTTTAGCTAATAAACGCTTCATGCCCCAATAAACATGTAAAGATTATTTATATAAGGACATTCGTCCTCTCGTATGTCCAGGATCAGGGAGAAATTGCTCCCAATCCTCCATCTCAGGGTCTGAGTTCTCCTGCATAGCTTCTTCCTCCAACTGCTCTATCATCCTTCTGATAGGTTAGGAGTGTTAATGAAAGACAATTATGTTATTCCCTATGAGTGAGTATTATCCCTCTTCTCCATTGCAACTAGTAATTGGCTAATCAATCTTTTAGATTTTCATAGTACTCGCAAATTTGAAAATAATTAGTCATGTTCAGGAGCCATGACTCTACTCCCTCTTCAATTTCTCCATCATGACTTGGGGGTTTTATTTTCTTAAATTCGTTGTGAAATTAAACTTTTCATTTCTTCACCCTTTTATACCTATCAATTTCATAGCTATCTCCAGCCTCCCTATCTTGAGTATTTTGATTTCCTTTTGATTCCCTATTTTGACTTCCTTAGGACATATTATCTTATTTTCTGCTGTGATACTCTACCGGATCACCATTCTCAAAAATGGGTTTAGTATTTTGGTGATTGTGTCTATCTATCATACCTCTCATAATACGCTCTTACTCTTGTATTAAGCGTTCATTTTAAGTCTACAGAGTTGCCATTTCATCTTTAACTTATTGCATTTTTTCCATTAAAGTTTTAGTTTTATTGTGATTTCCATTTTACAGCTAAATCCATAATTCTGGATTGGTTCCTTCACATGGTGTCCAACTAAAGTCTAGCAATGGGTTCTCTTAGTGATGTGAAGGTTGGTCCACCTCCAAATCACATCATTTTCTATCTCTCTACATCTATGAAGAACACCAATTACCAATGGTTACCTCACCAAGTTAGGCCACCAGTGTAAACGACTGAGCTCTAGTAGCACTTGTAACATATCCTCATAAATTTTTTAATAGTTTAAACTATGTTTCATCATTATTTTTCTTTAAAATTTAATTTTATTGTATGATATTGACCATGGGTATTAACACGCAAACAACCATCCCTCGAGTTCCTATAACCCATGCCCTACGAAGGTTCTAGGCTCACCTATGCATTGGTCACTCGCAGTGCCCTCCTCTATGGGATAAGCAGTGCATCGACAGTGGTAATCCTCCATGGCATTACCCTCCAATCAATGGGAGTGGAGGTTTGGGGTTTGCGGTTTATTCCCACGTAGCTTAAACTCCCATTCTGCTAGTTCACAGTTCACTCTGCTCTGCAATGCAAGAAGGATGGTAAATTTTCCTCTTCTTTCTAGATTAGATTCTACCTGTGCTATCCCTTGGTCTCTACTACATGTTGGGTGGCTCACAAATACATATTTTTCTTCCACAAATACCACAGTACAAAACTATTTTTCATATTTTTAATTAAATCTAGATTTACTTAAGTTCTAGTTGCTTATATAAATTAAGGTGAATCTCACATAGGTTTTTGTGTGCAGGGTAACACAAACTAGGACTCCACGACTGCTATAAAACCCTCAAGCTCACGGTACTTAGCTTCCTCATTTTCCCCTTCATGTAAGGCATCAACAAAGTGACCTATAATAGATTGTTTACCTTATTTCAAGGTAGATTAGTGAAGGGTTATTTCCTTGAGCAATTATCATAGTCTTTCTACGACCTCTAATAAACCATTCCTTTTCATTTCTTATAGGGGAACTGACATCTAGCTCAATTATTTGAAGGAGCCATCATGTCGAGGTTTCTTCTACTGTACCTTCTTTGGCTTCTAAGTGTGGTTCCTATTAAATTTTTTAAGCTCCAAAAGGTGTCACTATGGACACTCTGGCTCGACGAGAAATTCTTGTTGCAAATTGATGAATTCTCCTCAAGATTGACTTCCTAGATATGTTCACTCCAAAATGAAGGTTTATTTATTTAGCTACAACAAGAGTCCGAGTAAATTTATTTATTTTAAGGTTTAGATACCCACTGCTTGTATTTACTAGAACATAGATGGTTTCAACCCTTATCCTTGGCTTATTCATGGAAAACTCAGGTTTTTTTTATTTGTTCTTTGATGGACATTATGGTTGGTTCATACCTCGAAGAACTCTTAAATGATATTTTTGTTAGAACTGCATCCGGGCTTTGGATTTTTTTTTTTAATACAAACAATAATATGATCATTGTTACACATAGTGTATGGCTTCTTTTGAGTTGTGATGATAATTCTCATGGAAAGCTTAATTTTGATGCTTTTACTACTATTAGTTGTATTAAGAGAGGTTTCACTTGGTTGTTCTTGGATATTTTGTTATATTTGGCAAAGAAGAATTTTCTCTTAAAATTTCTTCAATTCTTGTTGTTCGACTTAGGATTCTTAAGAAAGAACCCGAGAATGTTCTTAGGGTTCCATTCATTAGCTAGCCCAGGGAACTAACTCATGCTTCCCACATTCCACATAATTACTTTCGGTTTATTTGTTTCTTCGAAACCATAGAAATTTATATCATGGAAATAAGGAAAATAAATTTATAGTTGTATCCTCTTTATGTTTACTCTTTTATCAGAACGCGAGTACCTACCCGTAGACGACTAACTAGTTATATCAAAATACATGGATGCTTTTTTCTGTTCATTTTGATGAAGGAAATATATTCACAAAACAAATATATGTACATACTTTGTTATTAGTTTTGTTTTAATAAATATTCAATGCGGAAGAAAATGGTTCACATGAACTATTAAATACTTCGAGGTGTTGTCTTTTCAATATATATAGATATACGTAATGCAACTCTTTTAGTTTACGCTTACTTTAGTCACAGTATGTGTATCCATAGAAGAAATCCTCACTTGTAAATATGCAGAGAAATTAAACCCTTGATTTCTAGAATACTTATATTTAATTCCTTACTGATTAACAAATATCTAGCATTAATATATACTTATCTGTACTTTACTGAGTGGCCAACTTCAAAATCACAGGAATCAAATGTTCCTTCCAACCTACAAGACCCAGAATCCATCCTCATACTCCCCTCAAGCCAATTTCGTACTCAAAAACAATTTTACTTTGCTTCTTCTAATTCCCTAGACCACCTGGTCTCAACCAACTTCAATCATAGCTTTCTTAGTGAGTCCCACTCACCAACCAACTCAAGGATTCAGAGCTTGGTGCAATACCAGAAACCTTTAAAGTGTTTTGTATAGGTTTTCCTTTAGTCCTCCTCTCGCTCGCCTCACCTTCTTCTTATCCTTTTGGATTTCCCTTTTTTTCCAAGAAATTTCTTTCCTGAGAGGGAGAAGTTGGGCAGGTAACCTCTATCACACAAATGTTTCTTTTCTAACTATTTCCATGTATGAGACCTTTTATTTTAATTCTATCATCATGACTCATGGCTGACATCTTTTCCCAAAACTTTATAATTAATTTCATATTGACAAGACATCATTAAATCAAATATTTATACTAGTTTGAGTGTATTAAAGAAAGGTAAAGTACTTCTTTGAAAATCATCCTAATATGATAGGGGTTTTACATAATTATTATTTCTTGCGTGCAAATATATGTATATTTATAAATGAAATCTAATGCATTTATTACATGAAATTACTTGTTTCCTTTCCAAGTTCTAACATAATAATTATTCTTTTCTACACACCAATTCTTTTTTCTAACCAAAAGGTCTAACACAATAATTATATTCCTTCTATTGATACTTATTTTCAAAGAATCCAACATCATAGTTGAATTTTTCATGGATGAATAAAATCATATTCCATTGAAGAGATCACACATAATATTTCTATTTTTCATTCAAGAAAATAACATAATATTTCTATTTTGTGCATGATCATAACTTATTTATTTCCTAGACATTCAAGTATAGTAATTCTATTTTTTCTTACAAATAACTTATTTCTTGTCAAGAAATGTCAAACTTAATAGCTGCTTTTGTGCATATTTCTCATCAAGAAAATCTAATAAAATAAGAACATATTCCTCTTTAAGAGTCTAGTAGAGTCTCACATGTTAATAAATTCAAATAAATTAATAGTCTAACTTATCACACATAATTCCATGTGATTTTTTTTAATAAAATAATGTTGTGTCATTATCTTTTCTCAAGCAAAGTTCACATGCATTCTTTATGAAAAATAGAAGAACTTCATAAATGTTCTTTTGTACAATATTCTTTTTAATTCTATTTTAAAGAGAAACAACATCCCTAACTTATGTCCTCATGAGCATGAACTTAAGAAAACCTTATCAATAAGGCATATATACTTATGAAAATGAATGGGATTAAACCTATATTCCCATTCACATTGACAATGTCATTCCACGTCATTTAATGAATATATAAAATCTTAGAACTCAAATCACGATCTACTTTTCAGCTCGACACATATCACATTACAAAAAAATTTGTAGGAACAACCAGCTGGACATATGTTTTACACTTCCTTGCCAACAGAATGTGATGAATTGGACCCTCTGCTACTCTGCCCATTTCATTTCCTCCATGCATAGGTCACAAAGGTTAACACGGAAGAAGAAATTGGCCCCTTCCGAGGGTGTGTAGGAATAAAATATCATACTAACATAGAGTTCTAATGCAAAAATTATAATTGATTTTCCATTCCTAATGTTTGGAAGTCTTTCCTCCATAAGATATTTTCCACAAATTGATATCAAAATCCTCACATAATGTACTTTCTGAAGTAGCTCAATGTATCCACAACTCATAGATGTATACAATTAAACTCACTAAAACACACATATGTCAATTTAATGTACATCTCTAATATAATAATACAAGAGATAACTCTCACATATTTCTTGTAGATAGTTGGGCAGTCCCATAAGGGAGTTTACATAGAGCCACTTGCTCTAATACCAATTTAAGAAACTAATTACACATCAAAAATTTGTTTTATATTACATTAAACACACATACAAAGACATCAATTACTAATTTAAGATATAAATACTATCTTAACCATACAATCAATTGGTTGAAAGAAACTCTAAACTAAACACCAAATTAGGAGCTATTTTAGTTGGATTAAATCTCTCAACTCGAGAAGTGATTAACATTCAACCAATTCACATAAAAATTAATTTTATGATGAGGATTCTCATTCAATATGCACACTGCTATTTATGAAGTGGAATCCCTTTCAATATGAGAGTAAAAATTAAATCTCCAACTCCAACTAATGAAATAAAATGGAATTAAATAGGTAAATTGAAACACATTTAGTGTATTTTATATACTAATTAAAATGCTTGTAAGCTCACCCATACATACACTTATGGGATAACTAAGTTTAAATTTGTTAAACATGGATATTATCAAACAATCTAACAATATAAATATCGTTAAACTTTATACATAGTTAAATATATATTTGGGCTTTGTTTTAAAAATGAACAACAAATAACCAATATTTTATTATTTATTTTTTTAACAAAATAATGTCATAACTAAACAACTTTATATTGCTTATAGAAACACTTTTGAAAGACAAAATACATAATCTTTGCAAATTGTGGTTGAAATTACCAAACACAAACTCAACTAAGAATTTAGAAACTTATGCAAGCAACTCGATGGTTTAATACAGGTGAAATCCTGCAAAACAATCAAAATATATAAGAATATTTGTTTCCTAGTATTAAAATGACCACACACATCTCGACGTAAGAGTGGTCATGTAACAAGTCAATTAACGTATGGATGTAACATTTGTTCCTCTCTCTCCTTTTTAAAAAGAAAAAGAGATGAAGAAATGTTGAAACCATACTTTAATTTATGGGTTACATAACTACTCTTACATTTGGATGTTGTGTGTGGTTGTTTTAATATGAGGCAACAATGTTTGTTATATATTTGGACTCTTTTTTAAACAGAACAACATATAATTACTTTTTTATTATTTATTTTTTTAAGAAAATCATGTCATAACTAAACCACTTGATATTCCTTATAGAAACACTTTTGAAATACAAACGACATAATATTTACAAATTGCAGTTGAAATTACAAAAATTCATTTAAAGATTGGATGTAACATATTTTAAAAATGAAAAAGATACGAAGAAATGTTACATCCATAATTATGAGGAAAAATAGTCTATTATATATTTTGTCTTTTTTTTTTAAACTGAAAAATAAATAATCACTTTTTTATTATTCATTTTTCTAGCAAAATCATCTCATAACTAAACAACTCCATATTCGTTATAGAAACACCTTTGAAATACAAAGGACGTAATATTTTTAGAATGCAGTTGAAATTAGCAAACACAAACTCAACTAACAATTTAGAACTTATGCACGTAAGACTGGTCATGTATTAGGTAAATTAAAGTATGGATCTAACATTTGTTCCTCTCTCTTTGTTTTTTTGCATATGTTACATCCATTTAAGTGTTGGATGTAACATACGGTAGAAAAGAAAAACATACAAAGAAATGTTACATCCACACTTTAATTTATGGCTTACTTAACCACTCTTATATCGAAATGTTATATGTGGTCATTTTAATATAAGGAAACCAAGTGTGTTATATATTTGGACTATTTTTTAGCGTGAACAACAAGTAATTACCTTTTTATTATTTATTTTTTTAACATACTCATGTTATAACTAAACAACTTGATATTCCTTATAAAAGCACTTTTGAAATAGAAATGACATAATCTTTGCAAAATGCGGCTGAAATTACAAAACGTAAATTCAACTAAGAATTTAGAAGTTTATGCAAGTTGCTTAATGGTTCAATACATGTGAAACCCTCCCAAACAGTCCAAATATATAACAATTGTTGTTTCATGATATTAAAATGACCACGCACATTGATGTAAGAATGGTCACGTAACATGTAAATTAAAGTATTTATGTAACATATGTTCCTCTCTCTTTCATTTTTTGCATATGTTACATCCGCTTCAAGATTCGATGTAACATATGCTAAAAAAAGAAAAAGAGACGAAGAAATGTTACATCCTTACTTTAATTTATGGGTTACATAAGCACCCTTACATCTTGATGTTGTGATGTAAGAATGGTGATGTAGCATGTAAATTAAAGTATGTATGTAACATTTGTCCCTCTCTCTTTCCTTTTCTGCATTTGTTACATCTATTTAAAGATTGGGCGTAACGTATGCTAAAAAAGAAAAAGACACGAAGAAATGATCTAGATGATGTGTGTGGTCATTTTAATATGAGGCAACAAAGTTTCTTATATATTTGTACTATTTTTTAAATTGAACAACAAACAATCAATTTTTTATTATTATTATTTTTAATAAAATCATGTCATAGCTAAACAAATTTATATTCTTTATAGAGAAACTTCTGAAATACAAATGAGATAATGTTTATAAGTTCTTATTGAAATTACCAAACACAAACTCAACTAAGAATTTAGAAA
>APFE030144387.1:0-26121 GCA_000404065.3 Pinus taeda | reverse complement strand
TGCAACAAATGATTTTGGCATCTCTAGTGGATTCACTTCTATGTGGAATCCCAAACATTTATCCCTCAAAGATTTCATATATTGTGATGGAATTATTTTTACTAGATATTGGAGAGGATTATGCAACTGTATGTGCATTCAAAACATATATGTTTGCTATAACAACCGAAAATAATTTTGGAAGAAGAATGATGCTAGTGGAATCTTAGAAATCCATTCACTCATAGTAGGAATAGGTTTGAATTTAATATTGGACAATTGGAATGTTGTTGCCAAGGAGTAAGGATGTTCTTATTGGAAAGTTTTGTTAAAGACGTTTTCAATCGCAAAATACCTAGGAACATAGTCCCTTCCCCTATTTTCTCTACTTGGAGGAATGGGAATTCTGGAGGGGAAGGAATTATGAGGAGACTTGACAAATTCTTTGTCAATTCCTTTTTGTATGAGAGATTGTGAAAGCTGGAGACTACATCCTTATTCTCAAAAATCCTAGATCATGGTGCAATTCTTTTGGAATGGAGTGAAGAGCATGAACCAAATGCCCTACCTTTCAAATTTAATCACATATGGCTACAAGAACTAAAGTTTATAGAATTGGTGAGAAAATCTTGGAAAGGGCCTACTTCGTCAAATATAGACAGGAAAATGGAGAAAGTTAGTTTTAAATCAAAGAGGTTGAAGCAAAAGGTTTGAGCTTGGGCCAATGAGCATAAAAAGTAGATTTGGAGGGAGGTATTTTCTGTCCAGAAGGAAATCACTACTCTCTTGGACCCTTCGAACTCTGACTATTTTTTGGAACAAACTAAGAAATGCATCTTAGATCTGCTAGAGAAGAAAAATAAAATCCTTAGGTATCAAGAAGAATAGTGAAGGCTTAGAGTAGGATGGAATAGATTCCAGGAGGCAAGAAGAATACTCGATTTTTTCATAAAGTAGAAACTAAAAGGAATAGTGCTAATACTATTTGACACATTCAAGATCATGTAGGTAGGATACACACTACATTGAAGGATATCAAGAGAGAGGCATTCCAACATTTCAGTGAATAATATAGGGTATCAGAGGAGGACAACATTGTTGATAAAATGGAGATGTAAAACATTAGAGAAATTTTGAGGACTTAAATGAGCCTCAAAGCTAAAATATACAACCAATCTCAACTCTATAAGAAAAATTAGGATGCAATATGATGATGTGAACCATGGGGGATGATTCCCCATATTTTTAGTAAAAAAGTAAAAAGACTATAAAATAAACAAATAAAAAAACTAATTTTTCCACTTGTATTTTCAACTTATCTCCCTACGATTTTACTCAAATTTAAAGCTGGGCACGAGTTGTGAAAAATAGCTTTTTATTTTTTCCTCTAAAATTTGATGATCTAATCTAATATTATTTTATTATATCCGCTATTATTTTATAATATACCTTAGGATTCCCATTTTGTACCTCAAAATTTCTATAATGCATGTTTCCTCACATGGTCAATAATGAAAACAGAATGTAGATGGATAGACTAATCTCTTCAGATGAGCTCATCGATACTTTGAAAAATTTAGGAAAGAATAAGAGCTTAGGACCAGATGGATGGTAGGTTGAGCTATTACTCTTCCAGGCCTCTGCACAGATAGCTGCAGAGCCTACTCCTACTACTACCACATGTGACTCCGACTTACTGACTCGGAGTAACTATCGCATTCAACAACCCATACACTTCAGATTCGAACAAAAGCATACTAAAACTGACTTCTACACTTAGAGCCTTGCTCTATTTGAGTGTTGATTCAAGTGAAGTTAAGTGATAGATGACTTTTAGTGTGTGGTTGCATGTGGTTAAATGTTAAGATATTTTAGGCAAGTCGCTAATTGGAAAAGGTTAAATATGCTTCACCGGGTTCATTGTAACCATGATGCTTTTTGTGATCAATAGAACAGCCACAACTCGTGGATTTGCGTGTGAATTATTTGTTTTGTCTTATTTTTCTATCCAACATAAATGACACATTTATAAAATCAGTCCGCTCCCATTTTTAAAAATTTTCTTTGATGTTTGCATTGAGGTGTTGAGATGTGCTCTTCACGATAGTCCCTGTTTGCATTGAGTCATCGATTTTTTGAGTTTTGACATTTTTTGTTGAACAAAGATAGGGAGAATGATCAAATGTTTTAGTCATTTTTTTTTTGGTAAATTGGCTCACTTATCCAATTTTTCCACTAAGAGTTTCTCCATGACTTATATTTTCAGTCCTCCAGTTTCGCTCATCCTATCTGTTCACAATCTCTGACAACACGTTTCTCTCTCGAGAGTATTGTGCGACATAGGGCTTTGATACCATAACAAAAATAAAGAGTCGAAAACTAAAATGATGCAACAACTCTTCTCATAATTTAAAACTATTAAATAGATTACATTAGAGGCATCACCAATAAATTATTGGAGTGAAGCTCGACTAAACTGAACTAAATCTGAATATACTATAATACCCAACAAACAATTAAATTAAATATAATGACACCTAACAAACAATCAGATTAATATCTCAACACAAGGACTAAAAAATCCATATAATGGTCGGCTTTGAATGCCTTGATCTTGCCCTTATGTGAGAAAGAGATGAAAAAAAAAACTAAACCTAAAAAATCCATGTCCCATAAAGGTACATCGTTCAACGGTGACTCAAGTGATGCTCTTTTTTCTCAGAAGAGTCATAAACAAGAGCATTTGAGTTGCTCTATCTTCGCTACTCCCACTTACATGCCCTTTTCACATGCTCAATCTAAACTTCGAATCATGAATATCGACAATTGTTTGAGTTCAAGAGGGTAGGGCATATCTGATCTTGCTGGATATAAAGATCAATCCATGGTCGACATACTGTAAATCTTGCCCACTCATGGACTCCAAAATGGAAGAAATTTTTCAAAAAGAACTGATATGTTTGGTTTGTAGGATATTCAAAATTGAAATTTTTTAAGTTCATGGAGGATTAATTAGTTTTACATTTAAAACCTTTAAATTGCATAGAGAGGTTCACTTTACAATTTTATTAAGGACATAACATTAAATTAAGAAAAATTTAAAAACTAAATTTTACTAAATTAAAAGAAATAATAATAATTATATGAGTCAAGACAGGCTTATGGAGATTAACTTGATTATTTGATTATAGAGATATATATTTGTTTAAGGGGTATAGTATGGTTTTGTAGAGGTCAATTTTTCATATTGGATAATGTACAAGTTTTTTTTAAGAGTTTGAAAATCTATGGAATGGAAAAGTATTGATGTAATAGAATGAAATATAATGCTTAGTAAGAGGGTGATGTGTGATTTTTTTTTAATAAAAAAATAATAAATAAACATGATTGGTTAGTTTTAATTATCTGATTATGTTCGTTAGCTTAGTTAATATTACAATGGACTATGAACAATATATAAAAATACTTTTCTGGCATTGCTCTCTGACTTCCAGTAGTTCAGAGGATGGCACCTTGACTCGCAGCTCTGTGCTCTGTAGGTTTAGCTCCAATTGAACCGTTGCGGCCTCCTCCTGGGTTCTGAGAACTCCAGCTACTAGTTTATGAATATTTTCCATGGTGGGGAGTGCCACTGGCACGACAAACTCTGGAATGTTGCTACAGGCCTCCCCCACTGCTTGTTCTAAGCCCTGGCTTTAGGTAACTAGGCTGTCGTGTTGCAGGGTGAGCTGTTTGAAGTTTACCTTCTGCTCACTCAAGACTTGGAGAGCGCAACCCTCCTTGGTGCGAAGCGCACTAGTGACCCCATCCTACAACTAGTAGTGGGTTTCTTTAGGAAGGGAAGCCAAATTCAATCCCTAGCCCCTCATGTCACCTTCAGCTTCTACGAAGGCAAAGCCTTTTGGTAACATTAAGGTGTTCATTATGCATATGCACACCATATGCTCAGCTCTAGATATATCTTTTACAAGGTGCGGTGTCATCAATCATGGCGGTCACACTTGTAATGCCTGCAATTACTCTCTGAGCACCCCCAACATAGTTTTCTGCTCCATCATCCACTCTTCCAAAGCATCCTTAGTGACACCATGAACATGTTTTCTACTGTCAATAAGGTTTCCCTCCACAGTCTTCATTGTCTTTGTCTTTTTGTGTGTGGGTGGCTGCTCCTGGTCGTGCGGCCTCCTGAGTTGGGTCACTTTTATTGTAAGGTCCATGCATTCCTACGTCTCTACCTCCCCCTATATGTCCTGCTCTGTGGACATTTCCTAACCTCCCTCTATCTCCTTAGTGGGTACGGTTGTGGTTTGTACCATTGCTCTATTTCTGTTGCCTCAGCCACCTTCTGCTACGTCACTACTTCCTATTCTTGATGCTTTATGTCCGCCAACTTTGCAACGTGCAACCTAGTCTCCCTCTTCTTCTGTTGTGCTGCGATCTTTTCCAGTTCCACCAAGTCTGAGGCATGCCACTCTGGATACCATGATGCCATTACCTTGAAGATTGCATCATTTGTCGCAATGAATGATAGCTTTACCCACTCTCAGGTTGGATCCTTGCACACTCAGATATACAGGTTATGCATATCTTCCTTGAATTTTGTTGCGCTTTGTAAACTGTTATATACTGTTGGTGACAAGCATGGCTTGTGGTTGATCCATGTTCATAAGCTTGCCTCTATGAATGTCCAAAACACTTTGATCTTCCGAATCCTTGTCGCATCTTTCGTTGCCCAGTGTGAGGAGTACCTCATGGTCTCGGGTATGTTCCTCTCAATGGTGGGAAATTGGCTATCCATCGCTAGCTCCCCAGTAACTAGCAGGATGGATAAGAGAAACCACATGAAATGGAAGGTCTTACCCTGCTCCTGGGCCTCCCTACAATTTGTCAAAAATTCATCGTACATAAATTGCACCCAGTTAAACTGGACCCCTTCTGCACACTGCCCTACCAATGCAATTACAGACGCTGGAACTTCATCTTCATGGCATTTTCTCATGAGCTTGCCGGCCAACAGCTAGGTGGAAATGCACAACCCTTGGCCCTTGATGCTTGCTATTACATACCCCCGCTTCCTTTTATCTATCTTAAATTTGGCCTTCATAGCTTCTGTAAGGCCCAAGTCACTGATTTTTCCTGCGATGTCTACGAGATTGCTTCCTTTAATGGGCAATCGTGAAATTCAGTAAATTAGGTCAGTTGTGATGGGAACCGACTCCACGAGCTAAACATACCCATGATGTACTAGAATAGTAGTTGCCGGATGACAAACATTGTGATGGGAGTGCAATGGTATTGGGGTATCCACTGCAGATGGAGTAACCCAACCTTCTCAACACCATGCAACCATTTCTGTTGCAGTAATTTTTCTGTGGCTAACGGTGGGAACTTCTCACTATCTGCAAGGTTCTAGTCCAAATTTTATATTCAGTACCCAACCCAGCGGCAAACCGTCAAACCTTATGTCATCCGGAAGAAGCAAGGTCTGGAGTGCACTCTTCGTGGCCTCCACATCCTTCAGGATCTTGGCTGCCGCTTTCCATGGGGGAATGTAGGGGGCTAACTCTATCGCTGAAGGTACTTGGAGACATTCTCTGCCTCATCGTCCTATGACTCAATTCAGGCTATCAGGGCTTGCAAATATTCCTCCTGCTCTATTTCAATGGTGATATATTTTCCCTTCTCTGTCATTGACAATTTACGAACTCTTGGGTTTCATGGTGATTCAGACTGGCCCCATTAGTTGTTTATTTTTCTATGGTCGTGGCATGCATGGGTACTTCGGTACCTCTGGTGCACCTACTACCTCTCCATGCTCCTCCTAGGTCACCCGGGGCTCTGGGGTAACATCCGTGAATTGCACTTTGGTTCTCAACATTGTGTCTATACTTGATTCACTTGGTCACATACTCATGGGTGGCAAGGTAGTTTGGTGCTCGCTGCTCTATACTGGCTCAAATCTCAAACAACCGGGTGTTTCTTCGTAGCTACCCCACAAAATTTTATACTAACTTTTGAATTTGAACTTGACCACTCCCTCCATGTCTGAGTCAACAATACCTTCTTGGCAGCAGATCATCCTGAATCTAGCTCTTAATTTGTGTCTTACTAGCTTGTTGCTTGCTCCTGCCTGCCTTAAATTAGACCTCTTGTCATGAACAATGACATCAACGGTCACCTCCCAGCCTACTCATGCAGTAGTGCAACCCCTTATACACGATTGCGATCCTTGTGACAGACTGGCCCTACGTGGAACCTCCTTTTCGTGTAGGTCTCCTGCAGACTTGTTTATAGTCTCGTGCCTTCTTTCAACTTCTTAGAGCACTGAAGTTGTGCATCCTACAGATGGTCAGGTGGTCACACCCCTGGTGTGAGGCTTCGAGTTTCCTCCTAGCCTAGGTTGCGGGCACCCTTCAAATACCCTTATGTCCGGTAATGCGTTGTGTTTTTCTTTGTGTGGTATGCTACCTTGTTCAGTAAGGTGCAGTTGCAACCATGATAGTAGGGTAACAACTCTTTCTACAACAGTAGTAGGGTTGGGTGGACTTAATCCTAGAACACTTAGTTTCTTGCGGCTTGCTTGCGCGACTTCAGTTTTCAGTTCACTGATTTCTTCGTCTAATGTCCCACTTCTCTTCCTGAGTCAGCCATTCGCACTCGTCACCGAGTTCATGAAGTTTCATGCTCCCTCGCTGAAGGTCTTCTTGCAACTACCTAATTCCTTTACCCAGGTCCTCACGTCCTGTCCCTAACATGGTCTGGGGATTCTTCTCTGTCCTCTTGGTTTCCTCTCTTCTTGACACTATTGAAGTCATTTCTATGCTCCAGTTTTTGCTTATGGTCGTATAGGGCCATCGAACTACTAGTACGCATAGGTCCCAATCCATTCGTCTCACCTGATAAACTCTATTCATGATTCTGCGTAGCTTTTAAAATTCTCCATCACAGGGTATTTGTGGTGTGTGTCGCTTTTCTTGATGCTACGTGAGGTTCTAATTTTTTATCCTTAGCCTGTGATGTGCTTGCCCAGCACTCGCCTGCACCTATCGACACAGGTGGACACTCAAACTGCTTCGCCCTAGTTTCTCGGCTTGCATTCGATACTAAGGACTGCTAAACCATAAGTGCATCCATTTTTTGCACTCACACTAGCTCCCAATATTCTTCTAGTGTGTCTACCACCATCGTGTGGGTGTCGTATGCAACACGCATTCCATCGCACCGTACCGCTGATGTTTTGGTACCAACCTTTTGAATTTGTCTAAGAATTCATCTGCCCATGCCTCCACATCATATGTTGGCAATTCCCTTGCTTCGGTCCTCACACACCGCAGTGATCTAATCATCATGTTGCAATTTAGGGTTGTTACTTCATGCAACTGGCTCTGCCAGCATTATATTTCTTCGCCCAAATCCAAATTACAGGAACTGTCGCTCTCCCATGAGATTCTTCTATCTTCAACCGGGTTCACCCAATCCTGGTCTTGTGCCATTATCTTATACATGCAATCTAGCTCATCGTCGCTGTCATCCTCACGCACAGGTTCACCATAGCACTCTCCTTCAGCTGGATCCAACAGAACTACTACACGTAGGGACTATTTCTAAAAAATCATTTCCCGCTTCTTCAAGTTGATGACTCCATTCATATCCTTGGCCTCACCTATCCCTAACAACGTGGGGTAAGGGTTACTGTCATCCACAATCTCTATTACCTCAAAGTTCGACTGCATGCTCACACCTTCAATATCCACTATTACCCCTTGCAATATTCCCATGGGAAATACCTTTTGTTGGTTCACTATCCATAATTGAATACGAGACCATTGTAATGCAGGCCTACCCATGCATTCCCATGTCTATTTTCGTAACACATTCACGTCCGAACCTAAGTCTAAGATTACCTGATCGATTTCATACTCGCCAATCTACACCATCAATCTCATTTCCCTCCCGGTGCATGGTGCATGCCTTCCCAGTTTCCAGACTACATGTAGTTCGCCCGACTCCGCGCACCTAGCGATCAACTCTTGTAGTCCTTAAACTACCTTATTGTCATGAAACAGTTTCATGCATGTCTCTGAAAAGGTAGTAAGCATAGAAGGATACAATCCGGCTCTATTTGATCCTTACTTCCTGATGTAGAGGCCTCGATGAAGATCTTCTTAGCTCCCATAAACTTCTCCTTTGCATGTTCCAAATCAAACTCAAGTTCCTTTGTACGAGCCTTGTGAACCCATGTATCTTCCTTAGACTTTCTCCCTTTCTCTTCCCCTATGGTCGTGCCACTTCTGAGTATCGTGTTCACATTGGGGTCTTCTACGCATGGTTTAGACCTCATCATTTGGATACTTTGAGTCAGAGTAGGTTGTAGCACCCCTTTCTCGTGCATTTGTGCAATCGACGTCAAACAATCTACCATTTCATGATCAAATTGATAATAGTACAGACACCATGTTCTGGTTGGGTTCATACAGTCACACGCGTAGTGCCTAGGTCTTCAGCAATTATAGTAGATTAACTATCCACACCCTCATCTAGGTCGTGTTCCTCCTCATTCTCATCTGTGTCCTTGGAATCCACCACGCGCTATTGCTGCTACTAGATCCTGACCTTGTGCCTCGATTTGCATCTTGTAGGTAGGTGTTCAATCCATCAACAACTTGTAACTCTGATAGCTTCACTCATCGTGGCCTACTGATACAGAAATTACAAAATAGATTTTGCGGAGTCTGTGTATACTTCTGCAATAGATGACAGTTTTTTGTAGTGTGCTTTCCCCCCAACTGACATATCGTGCACTAGAGCACGGGTGTAGCACTTGGGCCTACCTGAGCCTCTGGTCTCAATGTAATGGGTCCCCCCTCCTGCCAAATAGTTTGCGAATACTCGACAATGATCCTTATCGTGGCCCTAGCCTTTACATTTTATGCACCACACTTCTTCCCACGCCTCTAGCCGGGGTGCCCTATCCTGTTTCAAAATTTGCATCTCGAAGCATAGGTTTTGTAGCTGTGCATGGATTTGTTGGATTACCAACCCTAGATCATATATCAGTATTTCATGCAACCTCATCGTCGTTTCCAAGGCTTCTGCCTGGGTTGAGAGCTTCTGCTATGACAATGTCATGCTAAGGTGTGGTGTCAAAGACACCACAAACTACACATGGTGCCACGCATCTGTCAGTGTCATATTAGCCTCGTGCATCATACGTTTTAGCCTCTGATCTAGATCCCAGGGGGTTTGACCTAGAAGCATTGCAATCTCCTTAAATTTGATGATCGACTGCATTTCAGATTTCATTCATCTAAATTCTCGGTTTAATGCGATCTAGATCTCCACTATTCCTGCATTTGGGTGATCATTCGAGTGCTTGATATACCAAGTTAGCGCGCGATCCTATAGCTCACTTACCAATGTGGCCTTCTTAATGTTGTCATTCGTAACCCTGTGTGCTTCCAACACTGCTCTTACTACGAACCAAAATTGATCTGGATCTTTACTCCCTACTCCTTTGAATACAGGCAACTTGATTGCTATTGCCATGCTAAACTACCAGTTTGGTGGAGGTGGTGTGGGCGAAGATGGAGGTGAAGGAGGTTACGTGAGTTGTGGCATAAGTGGGGATGGTAACTGCGGAATGCACTACCTTATCAAACTGACCACACTCCTATGAGAAACCCAAGCTCACTCTTCATTGCTTGCTCATGAAGGTGAAATTAAAGGACTATTTTCTAACCCTTTGATACCTTTGTAGACCTTTCTGCTCCATGTTGTTCCACTCATTAATGTATTCACATCACCCATTTTTCAAATAACAGGATCTCAATCTAGGTATTCAAATATTTGATGTATTTACCTCGCGGTCCCTTGAGAAAACATCTTTTTCCTTCGTTGTAGGTTACAGTCGTGTCTATCACAAATTTAGTGATAAAACCTCCTATTATCCAATCGAGCCAATGGTCTACAGTTCCATGCGATCTTATCTTCTGATGCCTCTAGCCTGCGCACCAACTCTGGAGTCCACACTATTGGTTTATTGAGCTTATACCTTCCTTGGTTGTCGGCTAACCTCGCGATCCAATCATACAACTCTGAAGAGAAGGACACAAAGAAGATCTCGTGGATTTTCATATATACGTAGTGATCTAGCCACCTCTTCTCCAATATTTTTGGGCTTTTGTTTTCCTGTATCACGAACTCGTGAAGCTTCTAATCCAACCAATCTTCAATTTCCTTCTTCGTAGGGTTCTAGTGTTTCAACATAAGACATCCCTTTGGAAGATCTCGGTCCTGGTAACGGAACCGTTTGTTGGCTTGTTGGGGCTTGACCCAGGTTCAAAAGTGTTTTAGCCAAACAAATCCAGAAAATACTAGCCCTTTCGGCAATAGTCCGCAGACCGTGGAATGAGGTCTCACCCTAGGTAGTATGGGAGGGTGCTAGAACCAGATTTCGCCACCCTAAGGATGTATTGATGAAATCTAGAAAGTTTGTGAATCAGTCTTACGCACTGAGCTGTTTCCGAGTAGCTGCCTATTCACTACAACTACCTTCATGTGACTTGGATGACGAGTGTGACTATTCCTTACCCTTTACTATGTTTATTAGTATTTTAGATCTTGAATTAAATTAAGTGGGCCCAATGCGTTCCTTTACCATTCAACATAAATAGACATGCGCATAATCATAAACTATAAACATATGCATAAACAAAAACAGAGCAATAGATATGCGATATTCCAAAACCAACTTATATTTATTAATGTTTTTTCCAATTACAATCCACATCCTACCCTGTGCACAACTGCAAGGGTTCGCGCACATAGCTGCGGACTCTACCAGGCCTCTGTGCACATAGTTGTAGAGTCTACTCCTACTACTACCACCTGCAACTCGGACTTACTGACTGAGAGTAACTATTTCATTCAACAACCCATACACTTCAAATCCCAACAAAAGCTTATGAACATTGACTTCTACACTTAGAGCCTTGCTCTATTTATACATTTCCATGGTCCGTGGACCATGGGTAGTCCGACTCACTTTCTACTATATTATTTTTGGATAGACAACCCTTTGACTTGACTCATTAAAACTCACACTCTGCGCACTTCATGGAGCCTTTACAATACCATTACCCAAAATTGTGGGCATTAAGCTACAAAAACATTACACCGGGGATCCACTACCGAACACTGACCATTAATAAAGAAAAATTGGAAATCATTTCGGAGAGGGAGGAATCAAAGGCATTCCTTTTGGGATAAAAATTAGATCTCTCTCAGGAGGATTTAAATATTTTGGCTACCATTTGAAGCCAAAAAAATATGAAACTAAGGAATCGAACTCACTAATCAAAAAAATTCCAAAATAGCTAGGCTTATGGGATCATAGGTGGCTCACCCTTGGGGAATGAGTGAAGATGATTGAGGCCGTTCTATAAGAAATATCAGTGTACTTGACGCATCTATTTCATCTACCATTGGTGGTCATCCACAGGGTCGACAGAAGCATAACAAAATTTCTTCGGGAAAGTGTTGGTAATAACATGAAATTCCATTTAATTAGTATCAATTATATTACAATAGAAATTATGATGGGTGGCTGGGGTATAAGGGATACTATATATTTTAAAATTTCCCTTCTTTCCAAGAACCTGTGGAGGGTTTTCAATGAACAAAACATTTGGCAATAAATTATTCGAGAAAAGTACCTTCATCACTTAAGTGTGGAGGATTGGGTAGCATCTGGGGCTACTTCAAAAACGAAAGCATCATACATATGGTGTAGCTTGATGCTTGGTACACCATGGCTCTATGGTAATTTGTGTTGGTAGGTGGGAAGTGGTGATAAGGATTTTAATTAGATTAGATGTAATAGAAGGTATTAAAGGGGTTCATAACCTCTTGACAAGTGCTATACAATTTATGAATAGATATTCTATTTTCACCTTGGCCAACCTTAGTTCTTGTCGTCTCTCTTTATTTTCTCTTACCAAATGGCCACACTCTTGGGAAATCGATATACGAGAGGAGTATTAGATTGAGTGGGAGAATTACTGAGATACTATGTGTAATGTAGGGATCTCTCTTTCTCACAAGGATGATAATTTAGTGTGGGGAGGTCTACATCTATTGGAAACACTCATCTAAAGAGGCGTATTCCTATATGTATATTAATAATCAGCTTGATCTCTACGTGGATTGGTTGGCTCTAATGTGGAAGTGGCTCTTTTGATGCATTTTGGCTACCTTGTCAATGACGTTGTCTTTGATTCCTAGAATAGAATGATTTCCTTTCATTTTTTTCTTTTTTTCTTTCTTTATTTGTATTTGTTGATTATCCTTTTGTTTCTTTTTTTGGAGGAGTTTTTAATTATCTATATTTCCCCTCACTAGGTCATGCTTTGAGGTGATATTTTCTCAAGGCGATTTGGTGATTTGAGGAAGTTTTTCCTTCAAACAATGTTGGCTTTTAACTTTTTTGTCTACTTTATTTTGGTCTAGAATGGAATGTATGTGGGTGTTTTCATGGCATTGTTTTGGCTTTGGTATTTATTTGACCCATTTTGTATAATTTTTGTGAATGAATCTAGGTAATCAAGATAAAAAAGAAACTCCTTTATTACTGAAATATATTAGTTTTTTCTATTGGAAAAAAGGAGATGCACTTTTAAAGACGGATACCTTGCATTAACATCTGTACACTAGGGATTTGACTCTCAAAATTTAAACACTACCACTAGCCATGGTTCAGAGAAGTTAATCATGTTTTTATGTTATGTGTTTTTTAAACTTTTTAAATATAAATTTTATAAAATATATTTTTGAAGAATCAATCAACATTCTTTACCTTCCAAATAGCTTTCGAAGAAACAATCGACATCCTCTGTATTGCAAACTCTTTTGGATACACAAATCAATGACTTTGGTTAGCTTTGTTCATGTTAGAACAACCCAGGCTCCTGTGGACTGGTTATGATCAAGCAGGAGAAGAAGAGAGGAACAACATGGACAAAGTTTATAATTGTTAGGAGCAATGTTTGGGAGTTTCAGAAACTGTATTGGTTGGAGACATTTCCTCCATATAAATTGTAATTAGGTTCTTCATATATAAATCATGATAACAAAAGGAGAGGAGTATTGACTGTCCCATGAGATTCACGCATCATAGGAGTACCAATTATTTTCATGGAAGCATATGCACTACATTAGATATGTGTTATTAGCTTTTCAAACCATAGTAAAATATATTTGCAATGTCATGAGCCAAAAAATTAATGTAATCTGATGAAAAAATTATTGATTTAAAATTCTTAATTTGTTTAGGAATTGGATATTTTATTTTGATTTATAATTTGTCATTAGTTATAGAATTTAATATGTTTATTTTCAAATTTGGTTTTTAGATATATATGGTCTCTATTATGGATTTTTGTTAGCGAAAGAACATCAAATGTAAACACTTACATTTATGGGAGATTCTCTTCTAATTCTACACCATTTGGTCAAAGGCTTTCTCCCAAAAGAGAAATTGATGGAAATCGTCTTGAAAAGAATTACCAAAATTTGTTAAAGATATCCCATAAAAAATATTTACATGTCCAAGAACACAAAAAGAGAAGATAAATATGCTAATGAAAGGTCTATATTGAAAGTAGGTGAATTAAAGATTAATGTTCAAACCAATACTTCTATAATTCCCTAATGGCTGATGAGCTCTATTAAAAAATAATTCCCTGATAGATTTATGTATTGTAAATTTTATATTTTGGTGGAGTTGTTCTCAACTTATGCGCTTACAAAGTTCCTATTTTTGTTGGTGAGATATATTCTCCTTAAAGAAATCATGTATTCCTATTTGAAAGGAAAAACAGTTAGGAAATTTTAATGAATTAGTTCTATATTTATTTATAATAAAAATACTCTTAATAAACAAAAAAAATATAAAAAATAAAATTTAATTTTACCATTATTGTATCTTGAAACTTTTGTATTTTATTTTTCATAATAATTAAATATTACTTTATAATATTAATATTGAGAAAAAAATTCGATGAAAATCACATCATAATTCATTTCAACTGAACAATATTAATATTAATGTAGAATATTTTAGTTCATAATATATAGTCATTCTTTTACCTGTTTAAATGGTATTGTATGATTTGTCAGAATAATAAACTAACTTGAAATACAATCTTTTTAATTGCAATAGCTTTATCTGAGTGACTACCTTCGCGGCATTTCCACATGAGCTTGCCAACCAACAGCTGGGTGGCAACGTGCATCCCTTGGTCCTTGATGCTTGCTAGTACATACCCTCACTTCCTTTTATCTAGCTTATATTTAGCCTTCATAGCTTCTGCAAGGCCCAAGTCATTGCTTTTTCCTGCGATGTCTACGGGACTGCTTCCTTTAATGGGCAATCATGAAATTCGGTGAATTAGGTCAGCCGTGATGAGAACCAACTCTACTAGCTAAAGATTCCCATCATGTACTAGACATAGTAGTTTCCGGATGACAAAAAATGTGATGGGCACGTGATGGTAGTGGGGTATCCACCACAGATGGAGCAACCCAGCCTTCTCCACACCGTGCAACCATTTCTGCTGCAGTAATTTTTCCGCGGCTAATGGTCGGAACCTCTCAATATCTGCAAGGTTCCAATTCAAATTTCATATTCGATACCCATCCCCGCAGTGGACCGTCAAACCTTATGTCATCTGGAAGAAGTAGACTCTAGAGTGTGATCTTCGTGGCCTCCACATCCTTCAATATCTTGGTTGCCCCTTTCCATGGGGGAATGTAGGGGTCTAACTCTATCATTGAAGGTACTTGGAGACATTCTCTGCCTCATCATCTTGTGCCTCAATTCGGGCTATCAAGGCTTGCAAATCTTCCTCTTGCTCTATTTCGATGGTGATAGATTTTCCCTTCTATATCATTGAAAATTTACTAACTCTTGGGTTTCATGGTGATACCCAGGTTGGCCCCATTAGTTGTTTCTTTTCTATGGTCGTGGTGTGAATGGGGACTTCGGTACCTTTGGTGTGCCTGCTGCCTATCTAGGCTCCTGCTGGGTCACCTGGGGCTCTGGGGTAACTTCCCTGAATCGCACTCTGGTTCCTGACATTGTGTCTATACTAGATTCACTTGGTCGTGTACTCATGGGTGGAAAGGTAGCTTGGTGCTCGCTGCTTTGTATTGGCTCAAATATAAAACAACTAAGCGTTGCTTCGCAGCTACCCACAGAATTTTATAGTAACTTTTGAATTTGAACTTGGCCATTCCCTCCATTTCTGAGTCAACAATACCTTCTTAGTGGGAGATCATCGTGAATCTAGCTCTTAATTCGTGTCTTACTAGCCTGTTTCTCACTCTTGCCTGCTTTAAATTAGACCTCTTGTCATGAACAGTGACTTCAACAGTCACCTCCCAGCCTACTCATGCAGCAGCACAACCCGTTATGCGCGACCGCGATCCCTGTGATAGACTGGCCCTGCATGGAACCTCCTTTCAACGCAGCTCTCCTACAGACTTGTTTATAGTCCTGCACCTTCTTTCAACTTCTTGGAGCATTGAGACTGTGCGTCCTATAGTTGGTCAGGTGGTCATGCCCCTGGTGCGAGACTTTGAGTTTCCTCCTAGCCCAAGTTGCGGGCACCCCTCAAATACCCTTATGTCCAATAGTGTGTCATGTTCTTCTTTGTGTTGTACGCTGCCTTGTTCAGTAAGGTGCAGTTGCAGCCAGGATAGCAGGGCCACAACTCTTTCTACAGTAGTAGTAGGGCTGGCTGGACTTGATCCCAGCACACTTAGTTTCTTGCGGCCTGCTTGCATGACTTTAGCTTTCAGTTCATTGATTTCTTTGTCTAATGTCACCCTTCCCTTCCTTAACCGTTTCCACTCATCATCGAGTTCATGAAGTTTCACGCTCCCTCGCAGAAGGTCTTCTTGCAACTGCCTAATTCCTTTACCCAGGTCCTCGTGTCCTGTCCCTAACGTGGTCTGGATATTCTTCTCTGTCCTCTTGGTTTCCTCTCTTCTTCGCACTATTGAGGTCATTTTTGTGCTCCAATTTTTGTTTATGGTCCTATAGGCCCATCGAACTGCCGGGACGCATAGGTCCCAATCCGTTCATCTCACCTGGTAAACTCTATTCATGATTCCGTGTAGCTTTCTAAATTCTTCATCACGGGGTATTTGTGGTGTGCATCGCTTTTCCTACTGCAGGGTGAGGTTCTAATTTTTTATCCTTAGCCTGTGATGTGGTTGCCTAGCACTCATCTGCACCCGTCGACACAGGTGGGCACACAAACTATTTTTCCCTGGCTACCCGGCTTTCATTCAATGCTGGGGACTACTAAACCATAAGTGCATTCATTTTTTGCATTAATGCCAGCTCCTAATATTCTTCTAGTGTGTCTACCACCATTGTGCGTGTTTTGCGTGCAACACGCATTCCATTGCACCGTACTGCTGCTGTTTTGGTACTAACCTTTTGAATTTTTCGAAGAATTCATCTGTGCATGTCTCCCCATCATATGTTGGCAATTCCCTCGCTTCAATCCTCACGCACCACAGTGATATAATCATCATGTTGCAATTTAGCGTCATTACTTCGTGCATATGGCTCTGCCAGCATTCTATTTCTCCGCCCAAATTCAAATTACAGGAACTGTTGCTCTCCCATGAGATTCTTCCATCTTTAGTCGGGTTCAACCAATCCTGGTCTTGTGCCGTTATCTGGTAGACACAATCTAGCTCATTGTCACTGTCATCCTCACGCAAAGGTTCGGTGTAGCACTCTCCTTTAGCTGGATCCAGCAGAACTACTATGCGTAGGGACTTTCTCTCAAAAATCATTTTCCACTTCTTCAAGTTAATGACTCCATTCATATCCTTGGCCCAACCTATCCGTAACAATGCTCGATAAGGGTTACTGTCATCCACAATCTCTATTACTTCAAAGTCCGACTGCGTGCTCGCACCTTCAATATCCATTGTTACCCCTTGCAATCTTCCCATGGGCAGGACCTTTTGCTGGTTCACTATCTGTAATTGAATAGGAGACCATTGTAACACGAGCCTGCCCATGCATTTCCATGTATGCATTCATAACACATTTGTGTTTGAACTCAAGTCTAAGATTACCTGATCCACTTCATACTCGCCAATCTGCACCATCAATATCATTTCCCTCCTGCTGCACAATGGATGCCTTCCTAGTTTCCAGACTATGCATGGTTCACCTGACTCTGTGCACCTAGAGATCAGCTCTTGTAGTCCTTTAACTACCTTATTGTCACGAAATAGTTTCATGCATGTCTCTAAAAAGGTGGTAAGCATAAAAGGATCCATTTTGACTCTATTTGATCCTTACTACCTAAAGTAGAGGCCTCGATGAAGCTCTTCTTAGCTCCCATAAACATCTCTTTTGCATGTTCCAAATCAAACTTAGGTTCCTTTGTAGGAGCCTTGTGAACCCATGTAGCTTCCTTAGGCTTTCTCCCCTTATCTTCCCATATGGTCGCGCCACTTTTGAGCATCATTTTCACATTGGGGTCTTCTTCGTGTGGACCTAACCATATGGATATTTTGAGTTAGAGTAGGCTGTAGCACCCCTTTCTCATGCATTTGTGTGATCAGCATCAAACAATCTACCATTTCATGATCAAACCGATAATAGTACAGACACCATGTTCTGGTCGGGTTCATACAGTCACGTGCGTAGTGCCTACGTCCTCAAGAATTATAGTAGATTAACTGTCTGTGCCCTCGTCCAAGTCCCATTCCTCCTCATCCTTGTCTGTGCCCTTGGAATCCACCATGCGCTATTGCTACGGCTGGATCCTAACCTTGTGCCTCGATCTTCATCCTGTAGGCATGTGTTTGATCCATCAACAACTTGTAACTCTAATAGTTTCACCCATCATGGCCCACCGATCTACAGAAATTACAAAATAGATGTTGCGGAGTCTGTGTATACTTCTGCAACAGATGACAGTTATTTGCAGTGTGCTTTCCCCCCACCGGTCAGTTCGTGCACTAGAGTGTGGGTGCAGCACTTTGCCCTACATGAGCCTCTGGTCTCAATGGCATGGGTCCCCCTGCCGCCATATAGTTTGCGAATACTAGACAATGATCCTTATCTTTTTAATTGCAAAATCTTTATGTCAGTGACTACCTAAACATATCATACAAACATCAACAACCCATGCACTTCAAAAAAAACATGAAAATACATTGACAATGTGCATTTAGACACGACTCCCATTCGATATAAGCGTACATAGTGGAGCAAATATAATACGCAGTAGGCGATATATTAGGGAGCCTTTATTTATTTGAGAGCAGTCGGTAGGTGATAAAGTCGGGAGCCTTTATTTAGTTGACAGCAGACAGGACACACGGAATGAACGGGTGACCTTGTGGTCATAGCGCGGATGGTGCAGGTAATATAAGAAGCAAAAGGAGATAGAGGAAGGGGCCTTTATTTATTTCACAGCAGGCACCGACTCAGTGAGTTACGTCAATCTCACGGCAGGAAGGCGCGCTGGTTATAGAAGGGATATGTCTCGAATCGTACAGTGCAACTACCCAGATAAACCTGAGCTCCAACCTGTCCGGAGCAACACTCATTCATATCTCTAATCGCTTCTCTCAAACAAACACCACAGTCGGACGCTGCAACACTTCTGAAGCACATTTCCAACCCGTAAATGGTCACAGCAGAATTCACCACCCGCGATCCAGTGGCGAATCTTTTCGTGTTCAAGAAAATATGCGATTCAATATAAAATTAAAAAGAGGAAAAATAACAAAAATTAAATCTAACAAATCCATGTTCCAGAAAGGTACGCTGTGCAAGTCGTTTTGAGTCGCTTGAGATATACTTTGGATCGGAAAGATCGCCAATTGATTGACTTGTACAGGGAAGAGCAGATGAGATGCCGCTAGATAAAGATAAATCTTTCTAACCCATGGACTCGGAATTGAAGGCATTTTTCAGGATCGAATTGACATGTTTGGTTGGTAGGCCCTTCAAACTTGTAAATTTTAATGTTTAGGGAGGATTAATTAATTTGAAGTTCAAAATGTTTCTACTGCATTGAGGTACTTATACCGGAGGAGATAACATTATGTTAACAATAATTTAAAAAATAAAGCTCATTCAATTAAAAGAAGTGATAATAAGTGTATGGTTCAGCTAATGGGTACAGAGATTAAATTGATGCGTGGTGAATAGAGATTAACTTTTTCGTTTTGTTAGAGCGTGATTTTTTGTAAAGAAGAATTTCTCTATATTTAGGCATGTCGGATTTTTTTAATAGAGTTTGGAGATTTCTGAAATTGAAAAAGAATTGATTGCAATGGAATGAAATACAATATTGATTGCAACGGGATGGAATATACATTATATATATATATATATGTTCATATACTATTATTTTTAGTATGCATTTTCCATCTACTAGAATTGTCCCTTCCAAGTCTTAAAATATATAATTTAATTTTTTACCAATTTTTTTTCAGTATGGTTAAAAAGTATATATATAAATATATAGAGGACAATTCTGAATAATTAGGCACATAAAAGAGTATAAGGAAAAGTTAGAATTCTTACCATTAATAAAAATAAATTAAAAATTTTAAATTAAAAATACGTTCAGTTATAATAAAAGAAAATAAATATGATGCAATTTAATATGAAAATAATGTTAGTAATAATCAAAAAAGAAATGTGTGAGTAAGATGCTTAACTCTTAATATTTATATAAGTTAGTTGAAAATTTATGTTAATTAATTTATATCAATATCAACTTTATATATATAAAATAAATAAAATATTTTCAAAATAAAATATTTTAATGTTGCATATAAAAAGAATATTCAATTTCGTTATCAATAAAATATTTTAATACAAATTAATATTCATATATACTTATAAATATATTAATAATAAGTAAATATTTTAATTTGCCATAAATAAGTTTTTTATGGTTAGAACATTTATTTAGACCTATATATACTCTATATAGCATTCAATAATACAATTTAAATAATTAAAAAATTACACATTATATTTTTCACTTTAAAGAAGTTTGCAAGTGAAGAAATTTGATCCCTCTCGCCTCATGTTAGATTTGTACTCAAGATGCATCTATGTTGGTTATTAAGTGGATGGTAGAATTTTAATCTCCATAGAATATTCTAGAATATTCTTAACAATAGTCACAAATAGAAGGTTGAGATTTATTTTACTAGTTATTCTTTTTTCTTCCATTTTAATTAAGCTGATTAATAAAAAGAATGTTATATAAACATGTGTCATATGAATATGATTTATGGATTTTGGGACTTGTGGTATTAGTAAGACACACTATTGATTCATGGTATTATAACAAAACTTGTAGGACAAAAGGGTTTTTGAAGGAGAGACCTATTTTTTCATATAATACATGTCTCTTTATGCACTTGTGAAAGGAGAAGTATAATCTGGAGAAGGAGGATTTCCTTTCCCAGTTTGAGTTGTCTCTTTCTTGTCCCCATGGAAAATTCGGAGGAGGAATCCGTTAAGGAATTGGCAATGTCATCCACAACCTTGTCAAAGTATTGAAGGTTACTAAGGGAGGGAGATATACTTCATATGCATCTATATATTTTACATGAATATCTCCCTACCTTTTCAAGCCTCGATACATATTTATTGTCAAGATAGTGTTTGGAGGAAGTCTCTAGATTATAAATAAGTCTCCTATAGATGTTGGCATTGTCATGAATACGTGTATCTTTTTGAGATACCATTTGATGAATACTAAGAAATCGTTTGAAGAGAGTCCTTCTTAGAAAGAGGCATTTGATTTGAGAAAATTCTCACAAACAATAAGAAATTTGAATTATAACCAAATCCCTAGATCTAAAAATAGGTTCAACTCTTTCTCCTTGTTGAAGGAGTCTATAAAGAAATTCAACATTCAGTCAAGCATGTAACCAGAAAAAGGTAAATTCATAACCCTATAGAGGCCATTCCAACTTCTCTGGAAGAGTAGGAAATAAATATCTCCATTTTGGAAGAAGTTGAAGTAGGAGCCCTAGCAAAGGATATGGATCTAAATGACCCACAACCAAATTCCCTGGTAGAAGAATGAGATGCAAAATATGTGAAGCACATGTTAGTTCAAGAGGCGAAGATTTTGTGGAAGACCTATCTTTGATGAAAAAAATTGGATCAAGTTCCTTATCGTCCAATGTTTGGGTTCGAAGGATGAATTCCAAGAAGATAGCCAATAAAGAAGAAAAACGAGCTTGCAAGAGCAAGAGTCCAAGAACATGGTGAATAATTAGTTAATTTAAGGAAAGTCATGCAAATGTGAGAGGCATTGATCTCACTGAAATCTCAAATCCTCAAAGATTTTTCAATTGTTATTATTGTAGTTATTTTCAAATTTTTTATTATGGTTGGATAGTCAAGTATCTCCTAGATATTTAGTCTTTTTTGGAAAGTTGAGTTATATGTAACTTTTTCTCATTAATGAAAGGATGCATTTATCCCAATAATAATACTAATTATTATTATTATTATTATTATTATTATTAATATGATTACTACACTTAAAATAATGTTATAATTTACTTATTTCATCATCACCTTTTTTAGTTTAGGCAATGTAAGATGTATAATAAAATAAGTGTTTTGATGGCTATCGATATGGTTGTGCTAATTGTAATTACATCAATAGGAATGTTTATTTTAGAAATGGGCTTCCACAAATTTAGCATGATTATAAATTTTTTAGATGCATAGGGATTTAATCTCCATAGAATATTCTAGAATATTCTTAGTGATATACACAAATCAAAGGTTGAGATTTGTTTCTAAAGGAGTCATGCCTTTTCTTCCTTTTAATTAAATTTACTAATCAAAAATGTCATATGAACAAGTGTTGCATGAAACGAGTTATGGTTTTTTGGGCATGGGGCATTAGTAAGTGATGATATTGACACATGGCATTCTAACAAAGCCTATTTATAAATTAGGAATGTCCATGATATAGTGAGAACTTTATGGAGTCGGTGGCTTCTCCAGGAAGCTATCCATATCTCAAGACATCCGCTGAATCCTCCAGAATAGTTTAGCAACTGCATTAATGATGGGTGGTCGGAATTAATGTCGTCCAACACTCCCCCTTAATTCCAACCATATGACAAATATACTATAGCATGATACATAAGATGTTGTAAACATACTCTTAATTGTCATGCCTGCTGGTTTAAGTCTCAGCTAGGCTTACAATATAATCTTGATTTTCTACAACACATAAATTACTTCTACAAAACTCAAAATTTGCCTTCCCAAGAGGCTTAGTGAATATGTCAGCTACATTCTCATTTTTATTACAATATATTAGAGAAATTCCTTTTGATTGGACCTTTTCTCTTACAAAATGATATTGTGTGTCTATATGTTTTGACCTTGCATGACATATAGGATTGTTCCCCAGTTTGATGGTGCTTTGATTGTCACATATGATCACTGTAGGTTCTTGTTGACCTTCACCAACATCTTCAAGTATTCTTCTAAGCCATATAGCCTCACGGGTGCCACTACATAATGCTTTATATTCTGCTTTAGCTGATGACAAGGAAAATGTTGCTTGTTTCTTACTGCTCCATGATATAGCTCCCGATCCTATATTGGAGACGTATCCAGAGGTGGATTTCCTATTATCTAGATTTCTAGCCTAGTCAGAATCAGAATGACCTATCAATTCAACATTACAAGCATTGGTATATTCAATACCAAAATTGATAGTTCCTTTTAAATATCGAAGGACCCTTTTTGTAGCTATCCAATGGCTTTCATGAGGCTTAGCCATGAATTGACTAAGTATGCTTACTGCATAAGCAATGTCTGGCCTAGTGGTAGTGAGATAATTCAGAATTCCCACTAGTTGTTGGGACAATGTTCCATTCACCTCTTTTGTTCCATCATCACTTCTTAATTTGATATTTTGTTCCAATGGAGTACTCACTGCTTTACATTCCTTCATCTGAAATCTCTTTAGTACTTCATTTGTATATTTGGTTTGTGTGATTAAGGTTCTTCCATCACCTCTCCATACTTCAAGACCTAGACAGTAGTGCATCTCACTAAGATCCTTCATCTCAAATTCCTGTGATAACTTCGTTTTTATATCTGTAATTAATTTATCAACACTCCCTGTTATTATTAGATAATCAACATATATAGAAAGTAATACTATATCCCCATTTTTGTCTGTCTTGACATACAAATTAGGATCATTTTTACTCTTTTTAAATCCTTGCTGAAAGAATAATTTGTCAATTTTCTCATACCAATATCTAGGGGCCTATTTTAGTCCATAGAAGGCCTTTTTTAACTTGCATACAAGATGTTCTTGACCCGTTTTTACAAATCCTTCTGGTTGAACAAGAGAAATTTCTTCTTTTAAGTCACCATTTAGAAAAGCTGACTTTACATCTAATTGATGTGGCTTCCAATCATATTTAGTTGCCAATGCTATCATTATTTTGATTGTATTGATTTTTGCAACCGAAGCAAAGGTATCTTCATAATCTATGCCTTCTTTTTGTGAATAACCTTTTGCAACCAATCTTGCCTTATACTTTTCTATGCTACCATCTACATTAAATTTTGTCTTGTATAACCATTTTAATCCTATAGGGACTTTATTTTCAAGTAATTCTGTTAATGACCAAGTTTCATTTTTCATTATAGAGTCATATTCTCCTTTCATAGCTTCCATCCATTCTTTATTATTTTTGGCTTGTTCATAATTTAAGGGTTTAAAAACGGTTATTGCTTGAGAGATTAAAGCATAATATTTATACCTGATGGGGGCTTGAATCTGTCGTGTTGACCTTCTTAGAGGTTCATTACTTTGTGGATTACCTTCTCCTCTTCTTCTCTATGGAATGCCTTCATTTCTTTGTGGACTTTGATTCCTTGATGTGTCTTTTGGAATGTCCATGTGTTCTTGTACTTGAGCTGATTCCACAACTTCTTCTTCTTCCTTAAAGCTTTCATAAGAAGACTACCATCTATTATGTTCATCTTCTTTTATTTGTTTATCTACATGCTCATGAAATATAACATCTCTACTTGCAAATATCTTGTGAGTGCTTGGATCATACATTTTATATGCTTTTTGATTAGTGCAATATCCAATAAAAATACATTTAATAGCTTTGGCATCTAACTTTCTCCTATCCTCTTTAGGAATATGAGCAAAGGCCTTGCTTCCAAATATCCTTAAATGACTAATTTTAGGTTTAAAACCATAGAATGCTTCAAATGGTGTTTTGTGCTCAAGATACTTAGTAGGGCTTCTATTTTTAAGATATACATATGAGTTAATGGCTTCAACCCAAAAACTATTAGAAAGTCCTTTACTTTTTAACATACTTCGAGCACATTCAACTAATGTTCTATTCTTTCTTTCAGCTACTGCATTTTGTTGAGGTGTATGTGGTACTGTAAATTGTTGCATAATTCCATTTTTTTTACAATATTTGATAAAATCTCCTGAAGTGTACTCACCACCTTTATCTCATCGAAGAATTTTAATGCTCTTTCCTGTTTGCTTTTCAACCATACTCTTGAATTCCTTAAAGTATTCAAACATGTCATTTTTGTTTCTTATAAAGTATACCCAGGTGTATCTAGTGCTATCATCAATAAATATAAGGAAGTAATATGCTCCACCAAGTCACTTAGTTTGCATTGGACCACATACATCAGTATGCACTAGTTCAATTATTTCACATTTTCTTCTATTTTCATACAGGGGAAATTCTTCCCTATGTTGTTTTCCTAGTGCACAACCTTCACATTCAAAGTGTTCACCCTTAATAATTGGAATACCTTCTACCATTAGTTTCTTTTGTAGTAACATTAGGTCATTATGATTTAAGTGTCCATACCTTTGATGCCAAAGTTCTATAGTTGACATGCCTGTTGATGCCAAATCTCGATGCCCATTCTTTATTATATCCAATTTGTATAAACCTCCAACTCTCATTCCTTTTGCAACAACCTTGTAGTTCTCCTACACATCCTTTACCAAACAATGTGATTTCACAAATTCATCTTTTAAATTTTGATCTATGATAGTAGAGACTGAAATTAAGTTCTTCTTTAATCCTAGAACATACACCACATTTTGAATTTATTTTTCTTGTCATAGGCATCATAACACTTATATTACCATATCCTTTAATTTCATGTGATCTATTATCTCCTAAATAGATGTGTCCACCATTATTAATCTCATGATAAGTATCAAACTGATCTCTTTTGCATGACATATGGATTGATGCACCAGAATCTGTAAACCAATCATTATCATCATCAGTTTCTGTTGATAAAGAAACAATGGACACAAACAATTTATGATTGCTAATGTCATGACTAATTGCTTCATCTCTATCAACATAATTTCTTGAATTCCTTCTTTGTTTAAATTGATCAGTCATCCTTTTCATGCAATTCTTAGCAAAATGACCAGGTTTTCCACAGTAATAACACACATCATCTCTACTTGATTTGGCATTTGTCCTTGGTAAAGGGGTACCTTGAAATGATTTTACCTGTGGCTTTTTGCCTTTATTTTTCTCCCAATGTTTGCCTTTGAAGGATTGCTTTGCTTTGGCCGTTAATGCCAAATCTGAATTGGGAGATTTCTATTTAAGGCTTCTTCTCCACTCTTCTTCCTGCATAACTATACCTGCCAACTCATCAAAAGTAGGAGCCTTCTCTCTAGCTGAAAGACCAGTTATAAACATTTGATATTCATCAAGTATTCCATTTAATGTCACAATAACCAAGTCTGTACTAGATACTAATTCACCAATGTCGCCTAGTTTATCCTTTAGATCTTTAATTCTAGAAATAAAATCACTAACACTTTCATTTTCTTCCATCTTAACTGAAAGAAGCTTACTGTTTAAATACAATATTTGATTTGTAGTCTTTGTCTCATACAAATTTTTGAGAGTGTCCAATGTCTCCTTGGATATTTTGCACTCTTTAATCTGTGGAATAATGTTGTTCTAAATCGTCATCCGCAAAAGCACCTTTGCTTTGTTTTCCCG
>APFE030144378.1:83922-102739 GCA_000404065.3 Pinus taeda | reverse complement strand
ACCGCATGGTACCTTCGTAAACAATGCCTAAGTTAATTTGGGCTGCCAGGATTTGTAATACATTTTTATTTGGGAATTGAAATGGGTCAACATGGAATCAAATTCTGAATCACTGATTCACATTTGTTGGAGAATGATAATATAGAAGTCAAACTGCCAACCACCACTGGAAGCTCATAAATAGTATCGAAGGTGTTTTGTCTAGAGGATTAATAGAAGTCAAACTGCCACCCAACACTGGAATCTCATGTATTGCATCAAAGGTGGCTTATTTAACTGTTGAATGCCTTCTTAACGTTCCAAAGTTTTCTACAGTTTCAATAGTTCCTAAAGTATAGTTTGCCATAAATTGGAAAGGAAACATGTCTTACTGGCTCTTGGGCATATGTTGTGTAGTGGCATTATGGCATCGTCTGTGTTGTTCAAGTTTCTGTTGTGTAAATAATTGACTTGCTTCCAGATTTTTTGTGCACTGACTATTGCAGCCTATAGATGCACCATAAAACAAGTTACAACAAATATAAAGCATAAGAATGTTTTGCCTTCAAACAGCTGCTATGTAAACATCCAGCCAAAAAACCATGCCAAGCCCCAGACATCCATACAAGTTGAAAAGAAATAGGGCTTTTTGATAACACAGTCAAAGCTCAAGGAAAAAAATACTACCATATATTTCTAGATTTTCAGTCAATACATGGTAATAAAAAATTCAGGCTTCAACAAATAATTTGGGCCTTTGATCTTAAGACAATACACTCTAAGCTTATTTATCCAACTTCGTTTTTTTCTTGAATCAGGTGGCAGTAACACTAAGCTACATTGAGTTAACAACAACAAAATTTTACATTGAATAACACACATTCCAAGTTAGCCCAAGGCTTGGTGCAACAATTATCCCCGAATTACCCCTTTCTAACAAGAGGCAAACAAATAATCATGTTTATCAAGGATAGCAAATGTAGGAAATACATCAACTAAAACATGCAAGATAAATATAATAAATGTTAGGCTTTTTGTTAATCTTCACATATCCTCTGGACCTGCATCTCCTAGAAAGCAAGGTTTTGTCTTACTATCTATGTAAGGACAGCTGAATAGTACTTTAGGAAGGTTAACTGACCCTTGCTTTATGAATAGGCCTTTAGGAAGAAAAAATCATTTTAGCCCTTATCTATAGAGAAGTATTGAATACATTTAATTAAATAATAATAAAATATATAATGAAGCAACAAAAATTGTCACAAAAAAAGACAGACAGAGGAGAATGCAACAGAGAAGACAACATGATAATCAGGCAACAACTTGAATAGATAAATTGTAGTCACACTCTGTAAGTGTGGGAGAATTCCAGATAATGTAAGGTTGACTCATGCATTTTATTTCCAAAGCACTGCAGTTCTCTATCGTATATTTTACTCTCTAATATTTGTCCACTATGAATACATCATTCTTTCTGCTAAAATTAAAATATTTCAGTGGATGGTATGTCTTTTATTCGTTGTACATTCATGCCTTAATCAATAAATTTGATTCCAATTGCTGAGCACTCTAGTGTTGCGAACACAAGCTCAATATCTCTCTTTGATCATTGGAATTTTTTCCAATATCTGATACCAAAGCTAATGGTTTGTTCATAAGGAAGGCCATATTTTAATTTTCAGGTTGGTTATCTATTTGAAAAAGAACAAGTAATACAACAAACACCCATGCAAATTAGAAGTCTTGAAGTACACCAGAACCATGGTTGTAGCTAGCTTGACTTTCTTCTTTGTCTAAAACAGATCTGGTTGTAAAATTTAACAGCATGGGATTTCATCTGGAAGCTATAAATGGGAATTCCATTATTGAACGAGATCATTTAGCATTCTGGAAGAAGATGAAGTCAAACATACCATATGAACTGCTACAGTCAAAAAATGGGAAACTAATAATCAAAGGACTCTTACTTGTAGCATTTTGAGCATTAATGATCAAATGACTCACATCAGCAGTGCCAAAACACCAAAAGAAAAATGGGGCACACGTGTGTGAAAATAAAGCTATAACTGTGAGATTTGTCTGAGGGAACTTCACCAAATAGAGAGGAGGCTCCTAATATGTAGCCAAACACAACAATCAATTGAAATTCAAGTTGTTTAACATTTATGAATATCAAGCTGTCATCCTAAGATATAGCTGAGGAAGTTTTCACAAATAAAGATGACAACATAAGATGTGGCCAACAACATCAATCACTTCAAAAATTTGTTAGAGATGGTAGCACCTGTTGAGGCACCAATTCAAAATGTACATGCAGTCATCGCCTTGCTTGCATTACTAGCCTAATCTTATGACAGTCTGGTCACTTCATTTGACATAGAGCCCAGATCGCCATAACAATGCAAGAGAAGACATGAAAGAAATATTCAAGGTTGATAACAAAAAACACAGTTTTCTTTCAGCAAGTAGGAACAAGAATTTCGAGAAAAAGGTTGTTGATCTAACATGAAAATGAGATTTGCTTGCAATTATATTTTTTGTTGCTAAAATAGCCAGGTATAATTCATTTATTGCAGAAAGCAATGGCACCACACCAAAGGAGCATTGGAAAATGTTTTCAGTTGAAAAGGAGGATAAAGCAAATGTGGCAACATACTTCAAGTAGTCTGAGCTTACTACTTACATCAATGCTCCACCGGTTGGTGCCCTTGCATTTTTTTGTGGTCATCCTGCCTAGCAAGCATGTGAAAATTAATGTGCACCAAATTCCTCTCACATAATTGAATATATTTGTACTCAAAATCTCACCCCAATGAAAAGCCCAAATAAACTATGCACCTGGCAAAGTGCACAAGGAGGCACAGTGGATGTAGGAAGCTTGCAATGGCGGTGGTTTAGGATTATCTGATTTTCATGGCCTCCATGGCTAAGTGGGTAGTACACAATCAAGCACACTGGATGCAGGAGCTTGAGTTTGCAATTGTAATGGTGGTGGTTTATTGTATTTTTTTCAACTAAAAAAATTGTGTTTGGAGCAGTTTTCAGATATATATAATTTTTCTTGAGATTGGACCGCGTTTGGAGCAATTTTCAGATATATATAATTTTTTTTGGGATTAGACATCCCCTCTTAACTATTGACCATTAAACCACGTCCTAAAAACTATTGAAGATGTCTGAATGGCTAAGTGGTTCGTTATAAATCTGGTAACTGATTACGATGCAATGGGAAAACCCCTTCAGCGTCGCTCGAACCTGTGCCCAAATGGAGACCTTGAATGTATCTGTTTTGCCAGTCACTGGGAGCTGCCAATGCAGACAATTTATAGCAGCACGGGGTGGGATTCGTATGCATGGGCCTTCCCGGCACCCGCCAAAATGGTGGATGTCCTTGTTCACAGAGTATAATTTACCTTACGCCTAGGGCACAGCCTGCCAGGATTCAGCACCGCCAGCGGACCTACGAGGTGAGCAAGCACCGTGAACAGGAGAAATGAATGCTCGAGAGGACCTGTTCCGCTTGTGCGAATGGAGAAAATGAATGTTTGGCGCGAGGGATCGTTTGAAATTGCGCGGGTGTTGGTTGCCAGCACAGCGGGTGCCAGCTCAGAGGTGGTGGGCAAAGAAGCGTTAATTAATGTTATATGTTATCGATTGCTTTACATAGTGTTATATGTTATCTATTGCCTTACGGCGTTTTCTTTGCACCCTGGGTGCAAATGCTAGTTTATGTCCATTCGTGGTGTGTTTTACGTATTCATGATTACGTAACAAACGATATATATAATGGAATTAAATGATTATTTTTAATATTAATAGATACGTGTAGGTAAAGGTTTATTTTTACTATTAATAAATACGTGTCTTGAGTTAACAAGTGATTATCTTAACCAGGGATATTTATTAATACTTATAATGGAGTTAAAGTTGTATTTTTAATATTAATAAATTAAATTTAAAATAATAATATTGGTATTAAAAATTTGTATATTTCAATCTTAATGTTTTTAGAAAATTTTGCTAATTCAAATATGCCTACAGTAATTATATATTATACGAATATCTCAAATTAGTATAACATCACCTATGATGTCACTCTCCCCAGTTTGCATAATATCACCCATAATGTGAGTCTCCCCACATCAGCTTGGTATTAACGAGTGCTCCATGCCTTTGGGTATCAATGCCTTTGATAGATAATTGGCACCATAGCAATTTCATTACATATCAATCGTTCAATAGAGATATGGCATTGAGCATGGAGTATGTAGCGGCAACTCTAACACTCGCTCTCTTAGTAATTATGTTTTTCAAAATGAAGCGCGGGGATGGATTATATCCACCTCTATCTGCAACGATGGTTGTTATGATGATCAATTTTGAACGCCTACCTGACTTTATTCTTCATCATCACAGACGCCACAAAACTTACAGAATAGCTTTCCCTACCTTCAGCAGGGTTTTTACCTTCAGCAGGGTTTTTACCACCGATCCTGCAAACGTGGAGCACATCCTCAGTTCTAATTTTGCAAACTACGTCAGGGTCGGCTTTCTGCTTTACGATTGGTTTAGGTCTTGTACGTATGGTTGTTCTCACATTCTTTATCTTATATTTGTTTTGAAATTTTTAACAGGGAAAGGCGACGAATGAACTTTTCAAAGACTTTCTCGGCGATGGTATTTTCAACGTTGATGGGGAGCTGTGGAGACAACAGAGGAAATTAGCTAGTCACGGATTCTCCACCAAAGTGTTGAAAAATTTCAGCAGTGTTGTTTTTTGGGAGACTGCAATGAAACTTTCCAGAACTCTACTGGAAGCTTGTAGAACAAACCAAACAGTAGAGATGCAGGCATATTGCATCCTTTACATAGTTCATATGCTGCAAAATTTATAATTCCAAGTGCATTTGCTGTTCTCTCTTAGGTTAATACCGGCAATTGGCAGTAACCATACTTTGTTATTTATAAATGTGAATAGGGTATCTTGCTGAGAGCAACAATGGATGGCATCTGCAAACTGAGCATTGGGGTGGACATCAACAGCTCATCAAATACCAATTACATCCGAGAAGAGCCATCTCTTGCAATTGCTTTTGATACCGCAATTACTGCTATTCTGGTTCGTTCCTTTGGTGTTACTTGGAAGCTAAAATGATACTTCAATATTCTGTCAGAGGCCACCCTGAAGACTAGCATTAAAACGCTGGACGACTTTATCTCGAAGGTCATTCAACGAAGAAAACAAGAAATTTCTCTACAGAATAACTATGTAAGGGAAGATACACAACAACCTTGGTCTTCATTTGGAACTTGACTTTTAACATTTTTACTGTAATTTTAACATTATAACTCAAAACCTCGTTTCTCTGTAATTGCCCTTCAAATATATTTGCAGGTGAAACCAGATCTATTGTCTCGTTTTATCGCTTTAACTGAGGAACAACCAGAGAAATACTCTGACATGTATCGACGAGATATTTTGCTGAGTTTGATGGTAGCTGGACGGGACACGACTTCAGCTGCCCTTTGTTGGTTCTTTCATTTGCTTTGCAAGAATCCGGACGTTGAAAAAAAACTGCTTCAAGAAATTCATGATGTGGTCAAGGAGAATGAGTGTATCACCACTGAAGAATCTATTACTATGTTTTCTCAAAGTCTGACACACACAGAATTGGACAAGATGCACTATCTTCATGCAGCTTTATCGGAGACCTTACGATTATATCCACCTGTTCCCATGGTAAGACACTTTTGTTTCTTTCTTCAGGCAACAATCTTTTGACTGAATATCGTCCATGTATCTGGTTAGCCTTGTTTCTCCTCTAGTTAGCATGTAGTGGAATTATGATAAAATACTATATCATATTTCTTCACATTTGTAAGCTTCGCTAACCACTATTTCTCTATGACTTGTCTTGTGGAAAAGCTTGATTTGAATTTGGATAATTATCCCGAGATTAGAGGTTGCAGAATTCAGTATACCTGTTTTCCATTTTCTGTTAATGTAGGATGGAATGGAAGTAGCTTCGGACGATATCCTTCCCGATGGATTCAAAGTCAAGAAAGGTGATCTGGTCTACTATGTCGCTTACTCTATGGGAAGGATGACATACCTTTGGGGTAGTGATGCTGAGGTGTTTAGGCCTGAGAGATGGCTTCACAACGGGATTTTCCAGCCCCAATCACCATTCAAATTTACTGCATTTTGTTGGAAATGGTAATTTCTCCTGTGCGCGGGATGCCAGCAGCAATGGCGCGCAGTCAGCAGTCAACGGAGATAGAAAACCACCCAGCGGTAAATCAAAACCAGCAGGATCATATCGCACCACCCTTCCGCACAAAGCTGTTTCCGTGCATCGAGCTCCGATGCAATTGGGAGCTGACAGCTGTTCAAGCGCTGATGCTGGCCTGACATCAGCATGTCCCATCCGTCGGAAGGTAACTTCTGCTCCTCTTACCCCATCCGATATGCGTCCGATCAACTGTGAAGACTGTCCGCCGTTTGATCGCCAGGTAAGGTCTCCGTGGTTTACACTCACCAAAGTACATACGGCCTGATTGAAATTAAATACAGCGTGGACCTGGCCCATACCATATGATTAATGTTATGACATGTCCTCGGTAAGGTATTTAATGTTTTTTACAGGCCGGAACATTTATTTTATACGGGAGCATGGGCAAAGTATAACATAAGTTTTTAATATATGTTTTAAGAAAAAAAACGTTGACCATATTTTTTTTAATATGAAAGTACACGGGGAGATATGAAGTTTTTCAGTGCGCGGCAGCCATTAAAAAATGGATATGGATTGTAATCCTATGTGTGTCAAAAGGAACACACGGTGAATTGTAATGTGTTCGCTGCAGCTAATGAAAACAGGAGGAGATGCATTGGGCTCGCAGCAGCCTGTAAAAACTATGGTGTGGATGGCACAGGGTAAAAACAACAACAGGGGATTGTAATGTGAGTTGAGTAATCGCACATGGAGAGGAGTGATGTGGATTCGTAGCAGTAAATAAAATCCACAGAGATTAAAATATTGTATGCCAGGGGAATGGTCTGATATGTAAATGTTTTTTTTCTTTGGGATTAAAATGTAAAAGGAAAATGCAGCAGGAGTGAAAAGATTTATTTTGTCTTGGTAATGTAAGAAGTAAAAAGGAATGCACAGCAGTGCAGGAAGAGAAGTAAATGAAACCAGTGGGTTGTTTTGGTTTTCAAACCATGTATTGTTTCACACAGAAGTGAAAAGGTAAATGGGTAAATCCCTGTAAGTTTTTGTTTTCACACAGCAGTGAATGTAAATGAAATATTTACACAGTGGTGTAAAATCTCATAGGAGGCAGAGTAAGTTTGTAAAATGTTTTGGTGAATCCCTCTGAGTGAAAGAGGATGAATATGTCTCTGTAAATTCTCAGGTGAAAACAGAGTTTTGGTTTAATCTTGTTTCTGGTAAATCCCTCACAGCAAAGAGGATGAATGTATATCAGTCATTTTATTTTAATGAATAGAAATCTTTATGGTGGTGAAATACTCTGTTCTGAGTAAATTTTTTTAAGGCTTCTCTGTGCAAAAAGATCCTGGAGCAAAGGAAACAGAGCATTGCCTCTGTGTTTTATTTTTGAGGTTTTGGTATTTTCCCATTGCAAAAATACCCAACAGTGGTATCAGAGCTAGTCCAGGCTCTTTGATGGTGACAGAGCAGGTTCATGCTCTTTGAAGTGTCAAAGAAGCTGAAGGAAAGACCCTTGTTGCAGCAGCAGTAAAGCTTCTCCAGCTGTGTGAAGTTTCAGCCAAAGGGATTCAGGTATTCCTCAAAGTTTTTGAGTTGCTGTTAAAAAAACAGTCAGGGATTTTAAAAATAGTTAAGAATGGCAAGGTCAAAGAAGAAAGTGTCCAAATCCCCTAAGGTTGTGTCTCCCCCCCTCTGTTAAAATAGAAAGCAATCTATTTGAAAACATTCTATTTGAGGGTTTAAAGTTCGATGGGGACTTTGATATATGGGAAATAAAAATGAGGACTTTCTTAAAGTCTCAAGACATTGAAGTTTGGGAGTCAGTGATTGATGATAGCAAAATGGATGGAGAATCCAAGGAATACAATGCAAGAGCAGCAAAGATAATCCTGGATGGTCTGCCAGATTCTGTAAAGAAGAATCTAGGAAAATATTCATCAGCAAAAGATATATGGGACAGACTGCATGAGCTTCATGCAAAGGGAGCACTGACCATGACCATGAATCAAGAAGAAAATTCTGAACCCATCATAGAAGCTGAAAATGAGAAGGTTGATCTCATCAAGATTCAAGTGCAAGAAAGGGATGAAGAGCTTGCCAAGCTTAAGAAGGAACTTGATGAAAGCAGAAGGAAGCATCAAGAAGAAGTCATATCCATGACAAATCAGTTGAATAAAGCAAAGAAGCAGGAAGATGCCTTGTCAAGTCAACTTGAACAAAGGCACAAGAGAGTGAACAAACTTGTAGAAGAGATTGGACAGTACAAGGTAGAGGTATCCTCCCTTAAGTCTGATCTACAAGAAGCCAAGAAGCAGGCACAAGAAGCCAAGAAGTAGGCACAAGAAGCTGAAAAGAAAAAGGAGAGCAGTCAAGCAGAAATCTCCAAAATAAAGTCAGATATCATCTCCCTTAAAATAGCAGCAGCTGAAGCTACTCGTAGCAAGGAAGAAACTGAGGAACAGCTTGCAAAGAAGAATGCTGAATGTGAAAGATTGGAAGAGGAGATTGTCCTCCTCAGGAAGAAGGTTGAAGGGATGAACAAGACCATGAAGAGCTCTCAAGCTTTGGATGACATGCTCAGCTATCACAGATCTCCATCTGATAAATCAGGACTTGGGTATGTAGGTGAATCCTCAAACAAGGATGAAAATGCTTTAAGCAAAGGAGATGTGAAGAAGCCAGAAAGAAATGGTGATGCTTCTAGTTCCAGCAAAGGCAAGGAGAAAAATGAAGGCTGCCATAGAAGAACTCCTGATCCAAGTAGAAAACCAGCTCCAAGAAGAAATGTAGCTGATGACAAAAAGGCAAGAGGCAATGGTGATCATCAAAGGATCTCAAGGCAGCAAGGCTTCCGAAGTACATCAAGGAAACCTCCATCTCCCAGGTACCAAAGTTCATTTGGTTATTGTATTCTTGTTCAAAACTGTTCAAATGGCACAAAGACGTTAGAACATTTCATGAGATAGATGTTGTGTCCCCGACAATCTCCAAAGAAAAAAAAATTCACAAGAAGAAATCATGAATTTTTATTCATGAAAAATGTTGAATGTTTCAAGTGTCATGACATTGGGCATATGGCACGAGATTGTAACTTGACATGGGCTTCTACACCAGCTAGACCCATGCAAAAGAAGAAAGTTACACAAGTGTGGAGAAGGAAGGAAAGGCAATCTGAAAATCCTTTGAACTCCCCAGCTGATCTAAATTTGTTTTGAGAAGAGTCTACCAAAAGAAGACAAGCACACATTAAAGGGGAGCTTGTAATTTTTGTTGCTGAACTGTCTTAACAGTCAACTCTTTGATGAAGACTTTTTTTTTATAAGGGAAAAATATGAAGTTAAATCTGCCATAACAGCAGAGAAGAAAAAGGGGCAGCGCTCAAATGTGAAGAGCAGCAGTGCAATGAGAAAAGTATGCAAAGCATGGAGATCCTCACAGCAGTGGGAAGATAGAACATAAAATAGTAGATTTTGAATTTTGTTATGGAGCACATGCATTTAATTGCATAGCTATGGAAGGTAGTTTCCTTCTATGTCATGTGTGAGAACATACTCACAGCAAAGTGAGTACAATACACAGCTGAAAAGAATGTAATGTTTTTCTTCATATGCAATGCAGCATGCAAAGAAATGCATAAAGAGAAACAGGGACAACAGATTTTTTTTGATAATGTGTGGCAGCAGAAAAATGAAAGGTACTGCACAGCAGTGCATTGTGTAAAAAAAATAAAAAAAATAAATGAAGACTAAGATTGTGTGAAGCAAGGTGTAAAGAAAAAGGCAGCAGCCCGTGTTAATTTTTGTTGTGTGGAGAATGCAGCGCAAAACATCGTGAGGATGATTTCTCTCTATATGCAAGTAATGGAGAGTAAAGAGTTAGTGTATGAGCACACAGCAGTATGTTGAAACAAAAGGCAGCCACAGTGCAAATTGCAGAGGCAACGCAGCAGCAGATAAAAACCCAGGGATGACAGAGTCTATGGTTATGGGTATGGACAGCAGTACATAAAAAAAATGCAGCAGCATGATGGCAAGAAGGAGATGCACAGTAGTGCGAAGTAAATGAAACCAAAACTAAGAAAGAGTGCAGAAATGTGTTTTTACACAACAATGCAAATAAGAAAAGGCAGCAGCTTGAAGTTTTTGGACAGCAGTAGATGGAAAAGAAATTTTTCCTTTACAGCAGTGTAAATTTGTAAGGTGGGACAGAGTAATTGTTCCAGAAAAGACAGAGTATTATGTCTTTGAAGAATGCACAACAATGCAGAGTTTGCAAAGAAATGAAAGTGAAGTGCAGCGACACATCAGCAAGTGTAGACACAACAGTGTGGGGTAGACGCAGCAAAGAAGATGGCACAACAGTGCAGCAGAGAATATGCAGCAGCATAAAGTTTTGTTGAAGAAATGAAAGGTAATGGACAGCAGTGTTTGGCAGTAATCCCTCCGTGAGAGGAAGTGAAGTTCTCAGTGTATCCCTCTGTTAAAGAGGAAGGTGCTTTTCAGCACAATGTCATGGTAAATCCCTCTGACAAGAGGAAGATGCTTTTTAGCATACACATGGTTAATCCCTCTATCAAGAGGATGATGCTTTTCAGCATAGTCACAGGTGTATCCCTCTGTCAAGAGGAAGGTGTTCTTCAGCACATTGGTATGGTGAATCCCTCTGTCATGAGGAAGGTGCTCTTAAGCACAGTTTCAGGTTAATCCCTCTATTAAGAGGAAGACTATTTTGTTGCTTGTGGAACTGCATGTGAAGCAGTGTTAGTGAATCCCTCTCTTAAGAGGAAGATTTGTTGTCTTTGGAGAATCCCTCTGTGAAGAGGAAGATGCTTTTTAGCATAGACAAGTGAATACCTCTAGTTTAGAGGAAGATGCTTTTCAGCATAGACAGTGGTGAATCCCTCTGTTAAGAGGAAGACTCTTTTGCAACAGCAGCATGTCAAGGAGTTGAGGAAGTGTTTGGGTAAAATTGAATGCCCAGCAGGTGAAATTAAAGGGGAGTGTTGGAAATTATAATTTCCCCTGTGCGCAGGAGGCCAGCAGCTAAACCGCGTGGTCAGCAGTCAACCGCAGCGCCAAAACCACCGAAGCAAACCATGAAACCGGCGGGAAGATATCGCACCACCTTTCGACCTGAAGTGGTTTCCGGATAGTGTGGTCCGATGCCGACAACTGTCCAACCGTGACACTCGCATGACGTATGCACCTGACCTCCATCGGAAGGTAACGATGGGTCAGCTTACCCCATCCGATATTCGTCCGATCAACAGTGAATACTGTCCGCCGTTCGATTGTCAGGTAAGGTCTCCGTGGTTTACACTCTCTGAAGTACATACGGGCCTGTCAAAATTAATGAAGCGTGGAGTAATGAACCATGGACCATCCCATACGCTATGATAAATGGCTGACATTCCTTTTGGTAAAATCTTTAATATTTCATACGGCAATTTAATATGGAGCATGGGCAAAGTATAACATAAGTTTTTTTTAATATATGTTTAAAAAAAACAAACGTTGACCATTTTCTTTAATGTGAAAAATACACACGGTGAGGTTGTGTGTTTTTAGTTCGTGCCAGTAAGAAAAAGGTAACAGGGGTCCGTAGCACCAGTTAACAAGGTATTGTGTAATTGCATATGAAATATGCGTGATTTTTTTTGTAGCGTGAAAAAAAAAGGAGCAGGGGAAGTGAGCACAGCAGTGCGGGTAATTTTAATTTGTAATTGTCATGTAATTTGTGTGTAGCCCATTTTCTGTATAAGCGATGAAAACACACAGCAGTGTGTAAGAAAAAGATCAGAGGCAGCAAATGATGATCATGGTGAAAACCCAGCAGGGCAAAGTTTTTGGTTTGTAATGTAAGAAGTAAAAATTGCACAGCAGTGCAGGAGGAGGAGAAGTAAATGAAACCAGTGGATTGTTTTGTTTCAAATCCATGAGTTGTTTCACACAGGTGAAAAGGTAAATGAGTAAATCTCTGTAAGTTTTTGTTTTCACACAACAGTGAATGTAAATGAAATATTTACACAGTGGTGTAAAATTTCATAGGAGGCAAAGTAAGTTTTGTGATAATGTTTTGGTGAATCCCTCTGAGTGAAAGAGGATGAATATGTCTCTGTAAATTCTCAAGTGAAAACAGAGTTTTGGTTGAATGTTGTTTTTGGTAAATCCCTCTCAGCAAAGAGGATGAATATGTATTAGTGTTTTATGTTAATGAATGAAAATCTTTTATGGTGGTGCAATACTCTGTTCTCAGCTAATCTTTAAAAAGGGTCCTCTGTGCATAAAAGATCCTGGAGCAAAGGAAACAGAGCATTTGCTCTGTGGTATTTGTTTGTTTGTCTGGTTTTGGTATTTTCCCATTGCAAACGAAAAATACCCAACAGGTTGATTGAACCAAGAGCCTTCACCTCCATTGTGAAAGTATCTCTCTTAGACCTAGTAATTGCTATTTTTTTCATGGGTTGTGCTCTTCGAGAATGACCCCTTTTATTTCATTATAATTCATAATGATCTTATTTAGAGAACTTAATCGATTTCCACACGCTGCTGTGGGAATCACACTCGTGAGCTTGTTCATAGATATGTCCACAACCTATAGACTAGTCAGTAAGGCGATAGTGTCAGGAAAGGTACCAGTAATCCGATTTATATGAAGATCCAAAGACTGGAGTTCAATGCAAGAACCTAATTTATATGAAGATCCAAATATTGGAGTTGAATGCAATCTCTAATCTATGAAGGAATTACTCCTAAAAATTGATTGTTTCCCAGGTACAAAAAGTTGAGATTCTTCAGATTTCCAATCTCCCTAGGTATAGGGCCGCTTAATCTATTATTGTTAAGGCACATGTGAAGCAAACCAACACTATTTTCAATCTCTGGAGATAGAGATTCGGTTAGATAATTATATTAAAAAAACAATATGCTGAGATTCCTTAACTGAAAAAGGCTTGGGGGAATGTTTCATGTAAGATTGTTGTTAGAGAGATCCATTTATTGAAGGTTATATAAATTACCTTAGGTAGCATGATTCTAGATTTCGAGTTCTTTCTATGAGGCATACAATACTGCCAAGTTCTTCAACTCCCCATACTTAGGCATAACTTCTCTTGAAATTTGGTTTTTATCAACTTGGAGCTAGCTGAGAAAGTCGTAGTTGATGATGAGAGTGGGAATTGATCCTGAGATCATGTTGCAGCTCAACATAAGTTCGGCCAGATTCTTCAAATTCCCAAATGAAATTAGAATAATGCTTCTCAAAGATTTTTCCGAGAGATCAATGTCACTCAAAGAGTTTTACGAGCGAAACGAAGAAGGTATACTAGCGAAAATGCTAGTTTCCGCTAAACCCAATGTAGTTAGATTGGAACAATTTCCTAGCTTGTCTCATAAAGATCCTTCAATGTTTTCATTCCTGCTTGCATGAAAAAGCTCCAAGCTCCTCATCTTGCTAAGATCTACTAGTATTTTCCCACCCAATTGGTTTCATAAAGTATCAAAGTGACAAGACCAGTGCAATTTACTAACTCAAGAGGAATAATTCTTTCTGGCAAATTATAGTTAAGAATATGCAAGTAAATGATTCCCAATCTATGTGAACCAAAGAAATAGTTTGTGTGGAGGAGCCCATGTGTGGAGTGTGAATATAGAAATGAGGGGGCGCACCTCCACACTCAGCACATGGGCCTCCTTATTTTATACAGACATGGTATTGGTGTTGAAAATTTTCAAAACGTTCAAACCCGTTGCAAAAGTTCAGAAAATTGTCAACTCGGTAAAAAAAGTTCAGTAAAATATTTTGTTAATGCTTGTAGGTACAAACAAATAGTTATTTTCATTGTTACAAAATATGAAGAACAAACGTAATTTCTCATAAATGTGTGTGAATGAAAAGACAAATTAATTGTGCAGAGGAAACATGTGTCGAGGTGACTGTGCATAGGAAGCATGTGCGAAGGAAGTTGTGCAGAGGAAACGTGTGCAAAAGAAGTTATGTGGAAAAAACTTGTGCGAAAGTGACTTAATCGATTAATTAGTGACATCGGTAGAAGTGGGAGTATGTTGCATTGTAGCTATTACCCTTGTTTAATTTTTGTGTAATGAATGTGTGAGAATTTGTTTTTAGGAACACACATCTTTAAAAAATATGTATGCTTACTTTTATTTAGGTTTTATCTTCACCCAATTTTTATATAGGGCTTATGGTGTGGTTATTCCTACATAGTTCTTATGGTGTGGTTAATGAATGTACACACTTTATTTTTATAAAAGCATACACACACTATTTTAACACCCACACACTTTAAAAATTAATGCATGCACATTTCTCTATCCATTATAAAGAAAAACAAATCCCATGGGTTATCTATGTCCCTCCCCACTCCCCCAAAAACTAATATTATACCACTAAATGAGAGCTTTTGAACTAAGAGTGAATATGTATGTGCTCTTGGTACATGTTAAACACTCTAGAGGTTTGGTGGGTATAGATAAGTTTGATGTTTCTTTTTTTCAATCAAATGAGAAATGCAAAATTTTAAAGTATTTTTTTTGTTGCATATTTATTAAATAAAATTACGATATTTGAGCACCCTAAACCAAATCAAAAATCCAACCTAATAGTAGAGCCACAAAAAAACATAACTAAGAGGCAAATCCCAACCCACAAACATAGATTACAAATGATTTAAATCAATTAAAAGTATTTATTAAATATCTTAGGTACAGAAAGGAACCATCAAGACTCTCGTTAGCCACGTCACTTGACAACCTTATTACCTCCTTTAGTCATGCTTATCATAAATTAACAAATATTACTAAATATAGGTTAAGGATGAGAGAATTCTACTTCACAAGTATTAGTAAAGATTAAGTTAAAAATTTGAATATCACCAAAAATGTGATTGCGGGCTTATTTATTGACCCAAGAACCAACCAAGCCATTAATTTGAGGAAGAGACATTTTTCCATGAATTCGTATGCATTCAATCCATTGAAAGAGAATTGGATGATTTGTTGGTTTATGTTTCTTGATAAACATCTTTTAAATAATAGCAAAGTGTCATTAAATTTTCTTAAAAGATTGTGAGTCGACTTCATAATTGGTTACCATGTTAACTATTTTGACATTAGTGAGTTCTTGCAAATTGGCCTGGGCTTTCTCTAGGATCCAATAAATGCTATGCATAATCCATTGAAATGGAGTCTTTCTCCTAATAAAATGCATGCTAAAGCCAACTAAATATTTCATGTTAATTAGTATGTGTTAACATAAACATACACCAGAAAGAACGAAAGAGTAGTCTCACAATCATTCATGACATATGCATGAAAAAGGTGTCGGCTCCAAGAGCTTCAAATTATTGAGTGAAAGTTCCAAGATACACCATTACAATGATACAACATTGGTTCCAATAGTGGAACATCAAGCAACCACTTGCTTCTCAAAATCCTAATCTTCTCTCCTATACCTAGCTTGAGAGGACAAGTTGAAATTCCTTTGCTTGATCTATGAGGGTGTATATATAACAAATGAGGTGACTCTCCACCTCCCTTGCGACCCTTGAGTTCCCCTCATGACTCTTAAACTTTCATGTGACTTTGCAAACTCCTATGAGACCTTTGAACTTCTACATGACTTTTCACATTCTGAGAGTGACCTTTTGACTTCCACACACTTTACATTTTTTCATTTTTGGAAATTACATAATTTCATCCATAATGATGTGGAAAGATATAATGAAACATATGACTCTTAAAGTGACACTTGGACAAGCCATGACTTAACGATGATGACCTGGACTTCATTGTAGGGTGCTTATGCCATTATTCCCTTCTTGATTTCATCTTTGTATCTGTAGGATAGGTCTTGCATGTACTCAATCATCATCCTCCAAGAGGATGGATGATATGGAGTCTCCCAAGTTATTTTTATCTTCAATATTATGTCATGATATAGTGTCCCTTCATTTTCTTGTTTGATGATCTCTTTGTATCTCCTGATTCACAAGTGTCTTCTTGAATGATCTCCTCGACATCCTCTTTGAGTGTCATCCTATCGTGTCAAGATAACAATATTTGCAGATGAAATTCATTCATGACAAGATGACATTAGTCTAGAAATCTCCTACTCTATCTTTCTCTTCATGTAACTCATTGATTAAACCTTAGATAGAGTGCAGGACAGAGGAGGATGCTCAGGGATTTCATAATGCATAGTTCTAGCAGATAGTGATGAAGGTTTGGTGTCTATGACTATGCAATGTGAAATGAATGAAGGACTAGAAGATAGAACTATGCATTTGAGGGAGAAAATGATGCAGTGGAGTAGGCTTCCTCACTATGATTGCGAAAATTGAAGTTCAGGGAAGAAATCCAAGTGATTGCGCAGTTGCATAGGTCAAGGAGGAAATGAGGCCTAACTATTGATTGAGATTGCACAGTGTGCAACATAATACTAATTGAGAGGGAGAATTGCATAGTTTTTAGTGACAAAAGGTAGAGATTAAGCATTGTGATTGTGTAATGCTTAGTCATTAGAGGCAATGAATGCATAGTGCACAGTCCTAGGAGGAAAGGGTTGATGACTTGGGCCTGAGACTATGCAATTCATAGTCCAGGGAGGCAGACTAAAGACTGGTTGGTCAGGTAAGGTGCAAAGAGACGAACAATTCATAAATTGACTAAGTGTGGGATCAGTGAAGCAGAAAATAAAACTAGAACATCACCTGAACATGATCACACACTCATGAACAATTAGCCATACACCAATGAAAAACTTAACACCCAAAATCAACATGTACCCATTAAAATGACAACAAAACTACATTTACCTCTAAGTGCGACACTTAAGATACACTTTGCGACGCAAGTGTCAATGGAAACAAAAAAATGCTCAAAACTTTGGGAATGATTCTAATACATTCTATATGATTGGTAGGATCCATTAATATAACAAAAATTACCAAATTTTCCTCTTAAATATGTGTTATAACTCCTTTTCACAAATTTCATCACTCCACTTACCAAAATTTTACACTTGGATTTTCTTCACAAAGGGACTTGGCAACTTATAGATTAAGCATGGTATGTCTTTTATTACTAGAAGCAAAAAATTTTAAGGTTAAAGGAGGCCCCAAAGTTTGAATATAGGCCAAAATTTAGAGGGTGTTGTAGCAGTGACAACACTTGGTGACACATTGGTAGAGCTTTAGTTTCTCTATGTTGGTTTAACTTTAAGAATAAGGTCTAGTCTTTCAAGAAGTATTGATTCATCATGTGGATTAGGTTGTCTTCCCAATTTAACCCAATTATAGATATAATATCTCCTAGTCCTTTTCTCGATTAAATCCATTCACAAAACTTACAGTATATTAATTGTTTTGATATGGGAGATGGTAGTATGTAGTCATGAGTTTAAGATGATCAAAGTTTTAGTTTCATATCTAGCATTGCTCCACTACCAACAGGATTGTTTAGTACCCTAATGGAGTCACTATAGGAACACAAGCATTGATTCATTGTCAGCGATATTGTTCAGTACATGGCGAAGTTTCTTGCTTCACCTCTCTACGCAAGAATCCTTTATCTTCTTTCACCAGTTGTTTTATTCAATATTCTCATTATCATTTTATCAGTGTTTTGTAGAAATTATTTGTATATTCAAACCGCTTATGTAATTTAATAAAACAAAGACTTGAATCTACTCTACTCTACTATCAGTGGAAAGCAATTTAATCGATCAAGAAATCAAAACATAAACATGAGACACGATTAAATCACATATGCTCAGATATTTCTCTAAGGGGAAATCTTGTTTCTCAAAACCCATTCCTATCTGTATATTGCATTAGATTCGTAAAATAGAGAAGAAACATAATTCTTTTTGAACCTAAATAATCTTTGTAGAAGTATAATCTATCTCTTTGCCTCACAAGCTGACTCTAGACAATACTCAGCCAATTCCACTTCCTTCCAAACTCCTATTTCCTTTCACTTTTTCTCAAGGGATTAGCACCCTATTAATTAAAGAAATCCCCATAATGAATTGCATAATCCCTATAGGCCCTTCTCTGACTACATGCACCACCTGTACAACTTGTAAAATTATACAACTGATAGTACACTTCCCTTGAACTCCAATCTCAATTGGGTAACTTGAATTTCATGCATGCATGAGTTAATTATGGCTGATTTATTAGTTAATTGGTTCACCGCATGAAGTTTCACCCCACTACTAGACCTCCTAATAGTTCCTCGAGTAGTTGGAACTAGTTTAACTGATGTTAACTTAGTTTAACTGAATTAAACTATTACAACTCAAATTAAACTCAACCTAGGCTCCTCAAATTTAGGAACCACTCTACATGACTCAAGTTAGACCCTCAACTCGAATTAACTAAGACAACTAAGTGAGGTTAACTTAGTTAACATATTCTTTTTATCTTTTGATGTGGAATTGTTATTTTCTCTTAATTTAATTCAATGGAAAATTAAATCGGGATTTTCTTGTTGCCATTTTAAACACCCCTCTCAACAAGAAAGGGATTATATGTTACCCCGATCCTGCCTCTATGGAACTCGAGTTTTCATCTTGACAAT
>APFE030144378.1:3574-77336 GCA_000404065.3 Pinus taeda | reverse complement strand
CATAAAGCATCTGCAAGGATTTCTCGGGTTGACAGGGTATTATCGCAAGTTTGTTAAGAATTATGGGAGAATAGCAGTGCCTCTAACAACATTATTGAAGAAAGATGCATTTTTATGGACTCCAGAAGCAACGAGGGCCTTTGAACATCTTAAAGAGGAAATGTGCCAAGCACCGGTCTTAGCTACATCAGACTTCACAAAAACCTTTATTATGGAATGTCATGCCTTAGGAAATGGAATTAGTGTTGTTTTAATGCAAGAAGAAACACTCATTTCTTTCGAAATTCGTCCAATCAAAGGAAAGTATTTACACAAATCTATTTATGAGAAGGAAATGTTGGCAATACTACGTGCACTTAAGAAATGGAGACCCTACCTAATGGGAAGACACTTCAAAGTCAAAATGGATCATGATAGTATTAAATGCTTTTTAGAACAAATATTATCTTCAAAAGAGCAGCAAAAATGGGTCACAAAGAAGTTGGGTTATGACTTTCAAATCATCTACAAAAAAGGGAAGCAAAGTGTTGTGGCAAATGCACTCTCAAGAAAGGATGAGGATATGGAAGCATTGCTTTGTGCAATTTCTGTTATCCAAACAGATTGGATAAACGAAGCTAGGGATGAATGGAAGAATGATGAAGGAGTGTGCACACTCATTCAAAAGTTACAACAAGATCCTAGTACATCTAATACATTTAGCTGGAAAAATGTTTTGTTATGGTACAAAGTCACTTATACCTATGTTAGAGTTCCCATCTTAAACAAAATATTCTTATGGAATTGCACGCTTCTCCCTTAGGAGGGCACTCGAGATTTTTAAAATCTTACCACAGGATTAAGAAGAATTTTTTTTGGGATGGCCTTAAATCTGATATTCAAAAGTTTGTGGCGGGATGTTTGGTTTGCCCACAAAATAAAGTTGAAACAATTAAGAGCCTGGGTCTATTACAACCTTTATCTATCCCAAGTCAACGTTGGCAGGAGCTTTCAATGGATTATATCACAAATTTACCCAAGTCCGAAGGAAAGATTTTCATCATAGTGGTAGTTGACAAACTTACCAAGTATGCACACTTTTGTGTATTATCTCATCCATTTAAAGCTAGTACAATTTCTACTGCATTTATGGAAATAATTCAAAAGCTACATGGAAACCCAAAGATTATTGTAAGCGACAGAGATTCAATTTTCACTAGAATTTTTTTGACAATATTATTTTCTTCCCATCGTACTCAGTTAGCTCATAGCTCATCTTATCATCCTAAATTTAATGTGAAAACTAAAATAGTAAAAAAATGTTTGGAAGGATATCTTCATTTCTTTGTATCTGATAAACAAACACAATGGGTCAAATGGTTTCCTCTAGCTGAATGGTGGTATAACACTTCCTTCCATACTACAGCAAAAATGACCCCATTTATGGCACTTTATGGATATCACCCACCATCCATCACATCATATTTAAGAGAAAATTCTAAGGTTCAAGAAGTTGAAGATCACATTGAGCATCAACAACAAGTTCTCCATCTCTTAAAGGATAAGCTAACTTTGGCACAAAATAGAATGAAATAACAAGAAGATCAACATCACAGCGAAAGAAGTTTTGATGTAGGTGACCCGGAATTTCTATGACTACAACCATATAAACAAATGTCCCTCAAGCAAGCTAAGAAGGATAATAAATTATCATCAAAGTATTATGGTCTGTGCAAGGTGTTGCAAAATATTGGTACTATGGCATACAAATTGGAGCTTCCTACAACTTTACGAGTGTAGCCAGTTTTCCATGTTTCATGCTTAAAGAAATATATTGGTGACAAGCTCGCAGTTCAAGCAATATTTCTAGAAATTGATGAGGAAGGAAAAAACATATTGGAACCTGAAGAAGTCATAGAAACAAGAACTCAACAGCTACAAAATTGATCAATTTCAGAGTATCTGGTCAAGTGGAAGAACTTACTTGCTGAAGATTCCACATGGGAGGATGATAATTTTGTACAGAAGCATCCAAAACTATTCAAGCATTGAGGTCAACACTTTTTTGAAGGAGAGGGGCATGTTAGGTTCTCTATAGAAATAGAAGCCCACTATTGTTATTGTTGTGCCCTTATATTATTATTTTTATGTTGCATTTGATTATATTGTGACCCCTTAGACTCCTATATATAGAAAGGAGGTTTTGTCATTTGTATCATCCAAGAATTGTTCATTTGTATAATGTAAAGGAGGTTGCCCCTTTTAGCACCCAATGATTTCCCAAGGTTAAAGAAGGATATCACTGAGGTAACCACTAACCACTTTTAGAGATCAAGACCTAGCCTTCCTGAAGCTCAGAGAGGGCTCTCTATATATGATTTAGTTTTGTTTGATGCAATATTAGGATAGTTATGAAAGTTCAGGTGATTTGTATTGAAGGTTGGATGGTGGAATCTTTAAAACAGATGGATATATTGATGTCTCTGGACCATTGGGCTATGGAGTCAAAGAAGGGCAACAGAACTGGAATTAACTCACTAAAGAGAGTATTCAAAGGGAAAGCTAGTAGAGTGAAGTATAGGTATTTGGGTTGGATGGTTGAAGTGATCTTAACTAGGTTATGAGAGAACTTCAAAATTTTGAAACCGGGATTAAAATGAGGAATAGAGGATAATCATGAGCAAAGGGCAAATAAGAATCCTTTACTATAGATCACAGGGATACTACCTAAACTAAGGAGAAACCAAGAATTCCTTTACTTAGATAATTAGTAGAAAACATTAAAATGCATAATAGTTAAAATAGTGTGCAATGAAGCAAATTTTGAGATATCATTACATATTATAGCATTCAAATTTCAAATACATTAAAGATTGTGGAAAAACTTTTAAAGAAAGATAACAAAACAAGAGAAAATACTTGTCTTTACTTCACACTACACATGAATCCAGTGAAATGTCTTGTCTTTATTCATAAATCCATCTTGCTGGCTCAGTCAATTCTGCAACAGCTTACAGTCTTTCGATAAAGAAGTCTATAGAAATGTCTAAGGGTCCACCCTACATACTTCAAATGGTGAAGTATATATACAAAAAATTATTACAAAATATCTCAAACTGACTTGAGATTAAATTTAGGAAATACAAATATCTTCTTGCAAGAAGATAGAGATAGATAATGAATTGTTTCATGTTGTCCCTTTTTATTTGGTACCGCTGGTTGTTATGGTTGGATTTTTAGCCCTTTATGTTGTCTTGCAATTTTGGAGTTTCATTCTAGAGCCTTCTTTACTTTCATCTTTCACTTGACACTCTATGACGTTCATACTCTTTAACCGTGCTGCCATGTTTTCATCTGTTTACGTGGCTACCTTCATTTTTACTATGTGATAACGTTTAGCTGTAAATTCATCACAGTAAATCAATCATAGTCTCCCACCATTTTGTATCTGGTAATTTTACATTCACCATCCTCCGATAGATCTCATCAGCTTCAATATACTTGGAAAAATTGGGCTTGGTGAGTAATAAATGTTTGACCTCATGTTCCAGAAAAAACAAGTTTTCAAATGTTTCATATAACACTTTACCTGTTGGCAATGATTTTATGGATGAAAAGTTGGCTTGTTCCTTAGCCAACTTTCTGAGTCTATCACTATAGTCCAATTGTGTCATAAGTTGCACGATCTTTATGACAACAGAGGTTTTGCAAAATGGTTATGGCTCAAAGTGTTAAAAAATCAAAGTGAATTTGATATTTTTTACTTAATTAATCGTGTTATGAGGGTGAATTATTGGAATTTGACAACTGAGTTGGTTTTCCAGACTTAAATATGTGGAATTGGATGAAATTGAATGTAACTGGTCATTGATGGAGGTTGTAGAGGTTCGCATGGTTTTGGTACAGACAGATGGATGAACTGGGTTGTCTGCAGTGTCGGTGGAGCAATGGCGGAGGTCTATGAGCAAATTTGTTTTTTGCAGGGGTCGCAACCGCTTTCTGAGTTCTCAAAGTAAAATGCGCGAAAAGAGTGAAAAGAGGGGTAATTGGGCTTTTATAGGAAAAACGATTAATTTTGGCGAGTTCACTAATTTATGAACAGTGATAGTTTTTGGTTGAATGGGGAAAGCGGTTTTGGAGGGCCATCGCACTGCTTTTCTGGCGCAAGCGATATTCGGGAGGGGTCACCCAATTCCATTCATCGTTTGACACGTAGCATCAGGGGTTAGGAGGAAAACGATTCTATCAAGTGGTTAAAAGGCAGACATTAGGCGCGGCTGATATGATTACGAGCCATTAGATGTGAGGGGGGGGGGATGATCAACGGTGATCAGGAGGTGAAGCTGTGCGACAGTCAATGATGGGAATTAATGGGGGCACGAGGATTTAATTGCAGTGGTTTCAGGATTAGTTTAAGGACTAATCCGGGGTTAGGGGATCGGGCCAGTCTGTAATGAGGGATTAGGGATTGAGGGCGGGGTTTTAATGTATTTGTGGGATATGGGGTAGTAATATAGTTTATAAATAAACTAAGGGGTGGGGTTAATTTATATAAGGGAGTTAAATATATATGGCCAAATGGGTTTTTTGGGATTTTTATATATTTAATTAAAAAGTTAATATGGGGTGAGATGAACAGAAGGTGTGTTTGTACTTAGGTATGTGAAATATTATGCGTGTTCCATACACTTAGTACTTAGGATAAATGTATTTGGTGGGTTTTTCACATAAAGCATGTTTATAAAGGGGTTTTCCTAGGCAAGAGAATTTAACCTTAGGAAAAAGGGTTTTGTGAGGGGGATGAATGATTTATAAGGCAATTTAACACCTTTCCTCCTTAAGTGATCAAGTCGAGGGTCCGGTTGCTCCAAAAGTTAGAGAAATGCTTTGAGCCCCTTTGACTTATAGGATTTAAGTACTAGAACTTATTTATGGGAAATTAGTGAAGTGAATGGGTGAAATGAATGAGGGGATTTTAAATAAACCATATTGTGAACCATTGTCTTTGCTTTGTTTACTGCTTATGCATATTGGAAAGATTCATTTAAAACAATGACATAAGTGCATTTGTATAATCATATGACATTTCTGCAACTTTTCTACTACTTACCCACTTATTCATCCTACCTTTTTTTCTTCACTTTATTTGGGTGCATTTAGGCTAGCAAACCCTTATCAATCTTTTTCTTTTCTTTACAAAATAAACTATCTAATTCTAACCTTATATCATCCAAGGGCTCAAACTAAACTGATGATCTCCTTTTATTCACTCTACTTATCTAATGATCAGCCAAGATTACACTATTTGGTCAGATTTTATTCTCTAGCTATAAACATAAATTCAAAGCATGAAATAGACAAGTTTAAACATTTTGACTATCATGGATTGTGGCATGAGCAACAAGTTGCACACAATCATTTATTATGCATAAAAGGTAAATAGTAGTAGCATTTTGACTTGGACACTTTCATGGCCTCTTTTGTTTTTTGGGGTTCATATATTTTAATTTGTTTTTACCTTTTCATTCTTTTTGTCCTTTGATTATTCTTTTAGGACATACCGTCTTTACATTTTTTAATTTTTTAATATGGAAAACATTTGCAGAAAGCAAAGGTAGGTACAATATTACAAGGCTTAACCTTAATCATTCAAAATTATGACTCCTATTGGTATAGGAACCTAACAGTGGCTCCATTTGGGGATGGCATTTCCTTGTGAAATTCCAAGAACATCGTCGACTAGTAGCCTGATCCATTGGGAAAATCCCACACATGTGTATGCCCTGTTGTATAGTCTTTGTGATTAAAAAGTTTGAACTGAAAATACACCCTTTTCTGTAAATTGAAATATAATCTAACATAAACTTGCTGCTGAAAACTGAATTTATTCAAACTGAAATCCTACCTACTTACTCTAATCAGCTTTCTGACTGTTGGTTAGGTAAAATGAAATAACCAATGCAACCACTCAAGCATTATATACATTGATGGATTTTGCTGTTTGGGCTTGTTTGTGATTAAAACTGAGGTTCTAAAGGTAAATATGACCTTGTCAACCAATAAGAAGATAAGGAAATACTTTCTTTCCTTTGTAGACCCTAAAAACTGTACAAAAGGATCTTCCAAAATATATACACTATTGTTGAACTAATTTAAGCAACTAGACACTTGTTCTGGATGGCTTCCATGCCATGAAATTGAAATGTCACTTTTATCTTTAACATCCTGCAGATTTTCAGATGAGCTTTGTGATGATACTTCTACTGATTGAAATGTTTGTCTGGTGAAACCTTTATCATATTAATTTTGACTATCATAGCCTGTTAATGGAGAAAAATTCTGATTGCATTCATCATCCAACCTATCAGCTACTAGACTATAAATGACTTGGAAGGATTGCTGCAACTTATTAAATATAGGTCTGAATGGAACTTCATAGGTTTCTACAAGCTCCTCATACTTTTCTTTAGAGATGTTATACCACATTTCCTTTAATAACTAAAATGATTCAAAACAAAGAGGCAAAGAAGCTTCACTTATTGCCAAATCTTCTTCACTTTCATCGCTGACATGGATTAGATGGTCACTGTTTTAAAGCTAGTGAAATTGGATTTCCTTATTCCCAAAACTAGCTTTTGATTGATCTGTAAAGTTAGTTTGGATTTGAAAAACATGATTATCATCATACCGATCATGTTTGGGCAAACATCAAAAGAAGCAATGTCATCAAACATACACATTAGATCAGGGGATTTCTCCTCCACATTTTGCTCTATGAATCTATCTTCCGATCTATGGTAGTTGGAGTTAGTAGGAATTTTTTCATGAATATCAACCTCTTTCCTTTGTGAAATAAATGTGTCATGGTGATATTTAGCAAAAAATTCATCTTTCATAGTGATATTTTGCATCCTTTCCTCTATTTTCTTCATCAAAATGTCGAGTTTTTCCTTTGCTCCTGCTTTCAAATTTTCTCTTCTAATTTGCAGAGTAAATTCTAGATTTACTGCAATGTTCTACATCTGTTCCAGTGTTGAGGGGTTTCTTTCTCTTAGCTGAAATTCTATTTCTGGATCAAATGCTCTTGGGTAATGCAAAAGAGCTCAATCAGGGGGAGATCTTATATTTGATGGCATTGAATACTAGGCTTTATTAAATCTGTTTGAAAATTGTTGTATTGTTTCATCTGGCTATCTTTTTAACTTATTATATTCTTCCATGATCACAAGTAGATTTACTTTGATTATCCATCTATTAAGGAAAATTTTGACAAACTGTTGGAAATTTGAGATGCTTTCAATAGGTAAATTCTTGAACCAACTCTTTACTCTACTTTGCAAAGAATGAGAAAAAAGTATGATAATAACATTATCTTCATCAATTTCAAATAAGTCTAGATAATTCTCAAAAGCTTGAATATGTTTTTGAGCAGTGATACCATTCTCTACATCAAACCTAGTGAGATACTTGTAATAATTGTTAGTGAAAGCATGGAGTGTAGGAGGTAAGATGACTGGCTTATATCTATCAAGAACTTTATGAGGTACTAGAATATGTATAGGAATTGTATGATTAGTATTGATTGTTTAATGCTCCTCAATTTGAAAATGATCTTCATAAGAGTTAGAAGACTGTTGTTTAAATTGTAAGGAGAATTTATATCTACATTTTCAAAGGGGAATAATAAAAAATTAATCTAAAATCTTCTCTAAAATACAATATACATTGAAAAACTTAATCAATGAGAAAGAACATAATGTCTTGGATAACAATCCAAATTAAAAGCCTAATCTTTTCATACAATTCTTTCAGGTTCATTCCTCCAATGGAGTCTTGATTGTGGAATGTATTTGGAGTCGCCAGGTGGATGATTTTAACCTTTATGTGTCTGATCACTGTCCACCATCATAGATTAGATCTGAACTTGTAAAACATTTCTAAAGAAAATGTTAGTTCTCACCAACAAAGTCGCCACTATGTTAGCACCTAGTGATTTCCCAAGGTTAAAGAAGGAGATCACAGGGGCAACCACTAACCACTTTTGGAGATTAGGAGCTAGCCTTCCTGATGCTCAGAGAAGGATCTATCTATATGATTTAGCTTTGTGTGATGGGATATTAGGCTAGTTATGAAAGTTCAGGTGATTTGTATTAAAGGTTGGATGGTGGAATCCTTAACATAGATGGATAGACTGATGTCTTTGGACCAGTGGGCTATGGAGTCAAAGAAGGGCAGCAAAACTAGAATTAACTTACTAAAGGGAGTATTCAAAGGGAAAGCTAGTAGAGTGAAGTACAGGTCTTTTGGATGGATGGTTGAAGTGATCTTAAGCAAGGTGAGAGAGCACTTAAGAATTCTCAAACCAGGATTAAAATGAGGAATAGAGCATAATCATGAGCAAAGGGAAATTAAGAATCCTTTAATATAGATCAGAGGCAGACTACCTAATCTAAGGAGAAATAAAAAATTCCTTAACTTAGATAATTAGTAGAAAACATTAACGTGCATAATAGTTAAAACATAGTGCAATGAAGCAAATTCTAAGATATCATTACATATTATAGCATTTAGATTTCATATACATTAAAGATTGTGGAAAAATATTTAAAGAAAGATAACAAATCAAGAGAAAATAGTTGTCTGTACTTTTCACTACACATGAATCCAGTGAAATGTCTTGTCTTTATTCATAAATCCAGCTTGCTGGCTCAGTCAATGTTCCAATGGGTTACAATCTTTCAATTAAGAAGTCTATAGAAATGTCTAAGAATCCACCGTACATACTTCGATTGGTGAAGTATATATACAAAAAATTAGTACAAAATATATCAAACTGATTTGAGATTAAATTTAGGAAATACAAATATCTTCTTGCAAGAAGATAGAGACAGATAATAAATTGTTTCATGCTGTCCCTTTTTATTTGGTACTACTGGTTGTTATGATTGGATCTGTAGCCCTTTATGTTGTCTTGCAGCTGTGGAGTTTCACGCTGGAGTCTTCTTTACTTTCATCTTTCACCTGACACTCTTTGACCCTGATACTCTTTGACCTTGCTACCTTGTGTTCATATGTTTACCTGGTTGCCTTCATTTTTACTCTGTGGTAACTTTTAGCTATAAATTCATCACAGTAAATCAATCATAGTAACCCACCATTCTGTATCTGGTAATTTTACATTCATCATCCTCCTATAGATCTCATCAGCTTCAGTATACTTGGAAAAATTGGGCTTGGTGAGGAATAAATGTTTGACCTCATGTTCTAGAGAAAACAAGTTTCAAATGTGTCATATAACACTTCTCCTATTACAAATGCTTTTATGGATGAAGAGTTGGCTTGTTCAATGGCCAACTGTCTGATTCTACAGGGATTTTAGGGGAACATAAGTTTTGTAGAATGGTTATGGCTCAAAGTGTTAAAAATCAAAGTGAATTTGATATGTTTTACTTAATTAACCATGTTATGAGGGTGAATTACTGGAATTTGACAACTGAGTTGGTTTTCCATGGTTAAATACCTGAAATTGGATGAAATGGACTATAACTGGTCATTGATGTAGGTTGCACAGGTTCGTACGGTTCTAGTACAGACAAATGGATGAGTTTGGCTGTCTGCAGTGTCGGTAGAGCAATGGTAGAGGTTTATGAGCGAATTTTCTATTTGCAGGGGTCGCACGGCTTTCTGAGTTCTCAAAGGCACATGCAAGAAAAGAGTGAAAAGAAGGATAATTTGGCTTTTATAGGAAAAACAGTTAATTTTGGTGGGTTCACTAATTTATGAACTATCACAGTTTTCGGTTGAATGGGGAACGCAGTTTTGGAGGGCCATCTTACCGCTTTTGTGGTGTGGATGGTATTCAGGAGGGGTCGCCTGATTCCATTCATTGTTTGACATGTAGCATCGGGGGCCAGGAGTAAAACCGTTCTTTTGGGTTGTTAAAGGGTGAACATCAACCATGGTCGATATGATTACGGGCCGTTGGATGTGGGGGGGGACGATCAACAGTGATTGGGAGGTGAAGCTGCACGGGGGTAAATGATGGGAAATAATGGGGCACCAAGGGATTTAATTGTGATGGTTTCGGGATTAGTTTAAGGACTAATCCAGGGTTAGGGGATCAGGCCAGTCTGTAATGAGGGATTAGGGACTGAGGGCATGGTTTTAATGTATTTTGTGGGATATGGGGTAGTAATATAGTTTATAAATAAGCTAAGGGGTGGGGTTAATTTATATAAGGGAGTTAAATATATACAAGCAAATTGGTTTTTCTGGATTTTTATATATTTAATTAAAAAGTTAATATGGGGTGAGATGAGCGGAAGGGGTGTTTGTACTTAGGTATGCGAAATCTTATGCGCATTCCATACACTTAGTACTTAGGATAAGTGTATTTGGCGGGTTTTGCACATAAAACATATTTATAAAGGGGTTTTCCTAGGCAAGAGAACTTAACCGTAGGAAAACCGAAGTTTTCTGAGGGGGATGAATAATTTATAAGGAAATTTAACACATTTCCTCCATAAGTCATCAACCTGAGGGTCCAGTCCCTCCAAAAGTCAGAGAAATGCTCTAAGCCCCTTTGACTTATAGGATTTAAGTACTAGAACTTATTTATGGGAAATTAGTGAAGTGAATAGGTGAAATGAATGAGGGGATGTTAAATAAACCATATTGTGAACCATTGTCTTTGCTTTGTTTACTGGTTATGCATATTGGAAAGACTCATTTAAAACAATGAAATAAGTGCATTTGTATAATCATATGACATTTCTGCAACCTTTCTACTACTTACCCACTTACTCATCCTACCATTTTTTCTTCACTTTATATGGGTGCATTTAGGCTAGCAAACTCTTATCAATACTTTTCTTTTCTTTACAACATAAACTATCTAATTCTAACCTTGTATCATCCAAGGGATCAAATTAAAATGATGAGCTCCTTTTATTCACTCTACCTATCTAATGATCGACCAAGATTACACTGTTTGGTCAGATTTTATTCTCTAGCTATAAACAAAAAATTCAAAGCATGAAACAGCCAAATTTGAACATTTTGACTATCATGGATTGTGGCATGAGTAACAAGTTGCACATAATCATTTATTATGCATAAAACATAAATAGTAGTGGCATTTTGACTTGCACACTTTCATGATCTCTTTTGTTTTTTGGGGTTCATATATTTTCATTTTTTCACCCTTTCATTCTTTTTGTCCTTTGATAATTCTTTCAGGACATACCCTCTTTACATCTTCTAATTTTTTAATATGGAAAACATTTGCAGAAATACAAGGTATGTACAATATTACAAGGCTTAACTTTGGTCATTCAAAATTATGACTCCTATTGGTATAGGAACCTAACAATGGCTCCACTTGGGGATGACATTTCCTTGTGAAATGTCAAGAACATTGTTGACTAGTAGTCTGATCCATTGGGCCAATCCCACACATGTATATGATATATTGTATAATCTTTGTGACTAAAACTTTTGAACTAAAAATACACCCTTTTCTGCAAACCGAAATCTGATCTAACATAAACTTGCTACTGAAAACTGAATTTATTCAAATTGAAATCCTACCTACTTACTCTAATCAACTTTTTGACTGCTGGTTAGGTAAAATGAAATAACCACTCAAGCATTATATACATTGATGGATTTTTCTATTTGGGCTTGTTTGTGATTAAAACTAAGGTTCCAAAGCCAAACATAACCTTGTCAACCAACAAGAATATAAGGAAATACTTTCTTTCCTTTGTAGACTTTAAAAACTGTACAAAAGGATCTTCCAAAATATATACACTATTGTTGAATTGATTTAAGCAAATACACACTTGTTTTGGATGGCTTCCATGCCATGAAAATGAAATGTCACTTTTATCTTAAATATCTTGCATACTTTCAGATGAGCTTTGTGATTATACTTCTACTGATTGAAATGTTTGTCTGGCGAAACCTTTATCATCTTTGTTTTGACTATCATAGCATGTTAATGGAGAAAAAGTATGATTGCAATCATCATCCAACCTATCAGCTACTGGAGTATAAACAACTTGGAAGGATTGTTGCAACTTATTACATACAGGTATGAATGTAACTTCATAGGTTTCTACAAGATGCTCCTCCTTTTATTTAGAGATGTTATACCACATTTCCATTAATAACTGAAATGATTAAAAAAAAGAGGAAAACAAGCTTCACGTATTGCCAAATTTTATACAATTTCTTCTCCATTTTCATAGCTGAGATGGATTAGATGGTCACTGTTTTCAAGCTGATGAAACTGGATTTCCTTATTCCCCAAACTAGCTTCCGATCGCTCTGTAAAGTTAGTTTGGATTTGAAGAACATGATTATTATCATACTAATCATATTTGGGAAAATCATCAAAAGAATTAATGTCATGAAACATACACATTAGATTAGGAGATTTATCCTCCACATATTGCTCTATGAATCTATTTTCTGATCTATGGTAGTTGGAGTTAGTAGGAATTTTTTCATGAGTATCAACCTCTTTCCTTTGTGAAATAAATGTGTCATAGTGATCTTGAGCAAAAAATTCATCTTTCATGGTGATCTTTTGCATCCTTTCCTCTATTTTCTTCATCAAAATGTCGAGTTTTTCCTCTATAGTGTTGTCTTCCTCTACAATGTTGTTTTCCTCTGCTTCTACTTTCAACTTTTCTCTTCTAATTTGCAGAGTAAATTCTACATCTACTGCAATGTTCTGCATCTGTTCCAGTGTTGAGGGGTTTCTTTCTCTTAGCTGAAATTATATCTCTGGATCAAATGCTCTTGGGTAATGCAAAAGATCTCAATCAAGGGGAGATCTTATATTTGATGGCATTGAATAATAGGCTTTATTAAATCTGTTTGAAAATTGTTGTATTGTTTCATCTAGCTGTCTTTTTAACTGATTATATTCTTCTATGATCAAAAGTAGATTGACTTTGATTATCCATCTATCAAGGAAAATTTTGAGAAACTGTTGGAAATTTGAGATGCTTGCAACAGGTAAATTCTTGAACCAACTCTTTACTCTACTTTGTAAAGAAAGAGGAAAAATTCTGATAATAACATCATCTTCATCAATTTCAAATAATTCTAGATAATTCTCAAAAGCTTGAATATGTTTTTGAGCAGTGATACCATTCTCTCCATCAAACCTAGGGAGATACTTGTAATAATTGTTAGGGAAAGCATGGAGTGTAGGAGGTAAGATGATTGGCTTATATCTATCAGGAACTTTATGAGGTACTAGAATATGTACAGGAATTAGTCTTGATTGTTTGATGCTCCTCAATTTGAAAATGATCTTCATAAGAGTTAGAAGACTACTCTTCAAATGTGTAAGGAGACTTTATATCTACACTTTCCAAAGTGAAATAATAAAAAATTAATCTAAAATATTCTCTAAAATACAATATACATTGAAAAACTTTATCCATGAGAAAGAACATAATGTATTGGATAACAATCCAAATTAAAAGCCTGATCTTTTCATACAATTCTTTCAGGTTCATTCCTCTAGTGGAGTCTTGATTATGGAATTGATTTGGAGTCGCTAGGTGGATGATTTTAACCTTTATGTGTCTGATCATTGTCCACCATCATAGATCATATCTAAACATATAATTTTTTTTTGAAGAAAATGTTAGTTCTCCCCAACAGATTCGCCACTATGTTAGCACCCAGTAATTTTCCAATGTTAAAGAAGGAGATCATCGAGGCAACCACTAACCACTTTTGGAGATCAGGACCTAGCCTTCTTGATGCTCAGAGAGGGCTCTCTCTATATGATTTAGCTTTGTTTGATGGGAAATTAGGCTAGTTATGAAAGTTCAGGTGATTTGTATTGAAGGTTGGATGGTGGAATCCTTAAAACAGATGGATAGGTTGATTTCTCTATACCATTGGGCTATGGAGTCAAAGAAGGGCAGCATAACTGGAATTAACTCACTAAAGGGAGCATTCAAAGGGAAAGCTAGCAGAGTGAAGTACAGGTCTTTGGGCTAGATGGTTGAAGTGATATTAACTAGGGTGAGAGAGCACTTAAGAATTCTCAAACTGGGATTAAAATGAGGAACAGAAGATAATCATGAGAAAAGGGAAATTAATAATCCTTTACTATAGATCAGAGGCAGACTACCTAAACTAAGGAGCAATCAAGAATTCATTTACTTAGATAATTAGCAGAAAACATTAAAATGCATAATAGTTAAAACAGAGTGAAATTAAACAAATTCTGAGATATCATTACATATTATAGAATTCATATTAAGATACATTAAAGATTGTGGAAAAACTTTTAAAGAAAGATAACAAAACAAGAGAAAAGACTTGTCTGTACTTCGCACTACACATGAATCCAGTGAAATGTCTTGTCGTTATTCATAAATCCAGCTTGCTGGCTTAGTCAATGCTCCAATGGCTTACAATATTTCGATCAAGAAGTCTATAGAAATGTCTAAGAATCCACCCTACATACTTTGAATGGTGAAGTATATATACAAAATATTATTACAAAATATCTCAAACTGTTTTGAGATTAAATTTAGGAAATACAAATATCTTCTTCCAAGAAACTAGAGACAGATAATGAATTGATTCATGTTGTCCCTTTTTATTTGGTACTGTTGGCTGTTATGTTGGATTTGTAGCCCTTTATGTTGTCTTGCAATTGTGGAGTTTCATGTTGGAGTCTTCTTTACTTTCATGTTTCACCTGACACTTTGACCCTGATACTCTTTGACCCTGCTACCCTGTTTTCATCTATTTACCTGGCTTCCTTCATTTTTACTGTGTGGTAACTTTTAGCTGTAAATTCATCACAGAAAATCAGTCATAGTCTCCCACCATTCTGTATCTAGTAATTTTACATTCGTCATCCTCCTATAGATCTCATCAGCATCATCATACTTGGAAAAATTGGCCTTGGTGAGGGATAAATGTTTGACCTCATGTTCTAAAAAAACAAGTTTTCAAACATGTCATATAACACTTTGTCTGTTGGCAATAAATTTATGGATGAAGAGTTGGCTTGTTCCTTGGCCAACGTTTTGAGTCGATCACCATAGTCCAACTGTGTCACGAGTTTCAGGGTTTTTAGGGCAATGGAGGTTTTGCAGAATGGTTATGGCTCAAACTGTTAAAAAACAAAATGAATTTGATATTTTTTACTTAACTAACCATGTTATGAGGGTGAATTACTAGAATTTGACAACTGAATTGGTTTTCCACAGTTAAATACTTGGAATTGGATAAAATTGACTATAACTGGTCATTGATGGAGGCTGCAGAGGTTTGTACGGTTCTGGTATGGACTAACGGATGAGTTGGGCTCTCTACAGTGGCAGTGGAGCAATGATGGAGGTCTGTAAGTGATTTGCTGTTTGCAGGGGTCGCAACGGTTTTCTGAGTTCTCAAAGGCAAATGCGTGAAAAGAGTGAAAAGAGTGGTAATTCGGCTTTTATAGGAAAAATGGTTAATTTTGGCGGGTTCACTAATTTATGAACAGTGACAGTTTTCGGTTGAATGGGGAAAGCTGTTTTGGAGGGCCATCGCACCACTTTTACGGTGCGGGTAGTATTCGGTAGGGGTCACCCGATTCCATTCATCGTTTGACACGTAGCATCGGGGGCTGAGAGGAAAACCATTCTATCGGGCGGTTAAAGGGCGGACATCGGGCACGACCGATATGATTACAGGCCGTTGGATGTGTGTGGGGGGACCATCAACAGTGATTGGGAGGTGAAGCTGTGCAGGGTTAAATGATGGGAATTAATGGGGGGGTTGGGGGATTTAATTGTGGTGGTTTTGGGATTAGTTTAAGGACTAATCTAGGGTTAGGGTCAAGCTAGTCTTTAATGAGGGATTAGGGACTGAGGGCGGGGTTTTAATGTATTTTGTGGGATATGGGGTAGTAATATAGTTTATAAATAAACTAAGGGGTGGGGTTAATTTATATAATGGAGTCAAATATATACGGAAAAATGGGTTTTTTGGGATAACTATATACTTAATTAAAAAGTTAATATGGGTTGAGATGAGCAGAAGGGGTGTTTGTACTTAGGTATGCGAAATTTTATGCGCATTCCATACACTTAGTACTTAGGAAAAATGTATTTTTTGGGTTTTGCACATAAAACATGTTTATAAAAGGGTACTTAACCTTAGGAAAAGGGGTTTTGCGAGGGGGATGAATGATTTATAAGGCAATTTAACACCTTTCCTCCTTAGGTCATCAAGCCAAGGGTCCGGTCGCTCCAAAAGTTAGATAAATGCTCTGAGCCCCTTTGACTTATAAGATTTAAGTACTAGAACTTATTTATGGGAAATTAGTGAACTGAAGGGGTGAAATGAATGAGGGGATGTTAAATAAACCATATTGTGAACCATTGTCTTTGCTTTGTTCACTGCTTATGCATATTGGAATATTTATTTAAAACAATGACATAAGTGCATTTGATAATCATATGACATTTCTGTAAGCTTTCTACTACTTCCCACTTATTCATCCTACCATTTTTTCTTCACTTTATTTGGGTGCATTTAGGCTAGCAAACCCTTATCAATCTTTTTCTTTTCTTTACAAAATAAACTATCTAATTCTAACCTTATATCATCCAAGGGCTCAGATTAAACTGATGAGCTCCTTTAATTCACTCTACCTATCTAATGATCGGCCAATATTACACTGTTTGGTCAAATTTTATTCTCTAGCTCTAAACATAAAATTCAAATAATTAAATAGCCAAGTTTAAACATATTGACTATCATGGATTGTGGCATGAGTAACAAGCTGTACACAGTCATTTATTATAAATAAAAGGGAAATATTAGTGGCATTTTGACTTGCACACTTTCATGGTCTCTTTTGTTTTTTGGGGTTCATATATTTTCATTTTTTTTACCTTTTCATTCTTTTTGTCCTTTGATTATTCTTTTAGGACATAACCTCTTTGCATTTTTTAATTTTTTAATGTGGAAAACATTTGCAGAAAGCAAAGGTATATACAATATTACAAGGCTTAACCTTAGTTATTCAAAATTATGACTCCTATTGGTATAGGAACCTAATAGCCCCCTCAAAGAGGCTGATTCTAAAGTCGTTGATCTGTATTTTCTATCTTTTTGTGAGCTAGTTTCTTAACATTATCACTCCTGAGAGCTTTCACTTTCTTGCCAGTGTCTTTCTCAAAAATTTCTTTAAATTCACACAATTTGGAGAATATCTAGTCTTTTTTTTGCATGAAGAAAACCAAACACTTACATGATAAATCATTTACAAATATAACATAATACATGTACGTAGTCGTGGATATTATCGTGAAAGGTCCACACACATTTGAGTGGACTCTTTCAAGGACTTCTTGCACTCTACTATCCTTAAAATGAAAGGTGGCTTTGGTGTACTTCCCGAGTCTACACCCTCTGCATGTATCTTGCTACTCTAGTGCACCTTTGGGGAGTCCTATAGAGATATGCTACATGATCTTCAAGGTTGCATGGTGCAAATGGACAAGTCCCATATGTCATAATTCACCAATGTCTCAACTTTGCACCTTCTCTGCTTTCGTGCTCAAAGCAACACAATATTCTACATCTGATTTGTAGAGGTTCTTCACCTAAACCCTGATCTGCTTCACTTGTTCCGTGGTGATATGTCCAAGTAAAGCCTTTCCTTTTCTAAATATCACATCGTAACAATGGTATTCTAACATAGAAACTAAAACTAAATTCTTCCTCAGACCCGGAACATACATGTCATCTTTTAATATGAAAGGAGAACCAGACTCCCTCTAAAAAGAAATTGTATCGACACCAGTCGCACCATACCTTCCATCATCTCCAATATCGATGTGCATCTGGATTTCCTTCTCCTCCAAGTCACTGAAAATTTATTTGTTTCCCATCATATGGAATGAGGCTCCATTATCCAGATACCACAAACTACCCATCACTGATTTCACTATACATGCAATGAGTGTGAAATCTCACTTGAATTGTGAAGCTATATCTTCACATGGTGCTCCTCCTGAGGGATTTTTGTTGTCCTTTTTATCTAGACACTTTGTGGCATAGTGCCCCATCTCATGATAGTGAAAACATTTAATCTTTGATAATCCTTTCTTCTTTCTTACTTGACCAAAATCTCCTTTCAATTGGGATTTCTTCCCTTTTCCTTTCTTTACCATTATAGCCAAGGCAAAATTCTCCTCATCATCATGCTTGGATGATGTTCCATCTCTGGTGTTCCACCTTATCTCTTCTTGAACCAAATCAAACCAAAATCGTTCCTAATTCCGTAGCTTCTCCCTCCCATTTACAGAATCTGCATAACTGTGCCAGCTCTTGGGAAGGCCTAGAAGTGTTAGGCTTACCAAATCATCTTCAAAAACTATAATACCAACACTCCCAAGTTCATCCTGACATTGGGTGAATCTTCTCAAGTACTATTGTATTATGTCCCCCTTATCCGTCCTGATCATTTGACGCTTTTCCTTCAATGCCAACTTCATGTGGTCACTTCTTTTCTTAAACAAGTCTACCAAGGCTTGTCACATTGCATATGTGTATCCTTCCCATGGATATTTGATACAATATGATCTCTAACTCCTTCTAGTGTGATCCTCCTTGCCTTTTCCACACATTTCTTCCACTCTACCAAATCTTGAGCATCACTTGTTAGAGGCTTAGGAATATCATTTTCTATTAATTCCTTCAACCTGTTATCTTCCAACACTACCTCCATCTTATCCTTCCAACAAATATAATTTTAGCTACCCACAAGGGAATAATTTAGTCTCAACCCATAGAATGACACCCTGCGGGCTCTGAAGAATGATCTCGCAAATACGATTTACCTGCAAAGACAAACTCGAATTCTTCACTTCTATTGTGATTCCTCCTCTCATACCATGTATAAATTCCTTGTAGATTCAAACTTATTACGTAATTTAATAAAACAAAAGACTTGGATCTACTCTACTCTACTCATTAGTGAAAAGAAATTTAATTAATCAAGAAATCACAACATAAACATGAGACAAGATTAAATCACATATGCTCATAGATTTATCTAAGGGGAAAGCTTGCTGCTCAAAACCCCTTCCTATATGTATATTTCATTAGATAAAAAAAATAGAGAATAAATACAATGTTTGTTCAACCTAACAATCTCTGCATTAGTATAATATATCTCTCTACCACACAAGCTAAATCTAGTCAATACTTAGCCAATTCTGCAACCTGCTAAGCTCATATTTCCTTGTTCTCTTTCTCAAGGAATTACCCCCTACTAGTTAGGGAAATTGCCATCCTGAATTATCAAATCCCTGTAGGCCCTTCTCTACCACACAAGCTAAATCTAGTCAATACTTAGCCAATTCTGCAACCTGCTAAGCTCATATTTCCTTGTTCTCTTTCTCAAGGAATTACCCCCTACTAGTTAGGGAAATTGCCATCCTGAATTATCAAATCCCTGTAGGCCCTTCTCTGACTGCATGCACCACATGTACAACTCGGAAAATTATACAACTGATAGTAAATTTCCCTTGAACTGCATTGTCCATTGCATCTATTCCATCTCCATTGTTTGTTGCACCTGCTCTAAATAATCCCCCCTTAGCTGGATTATTATAACTTTAATTCCATGAATGCATGAGGTAATTATAACTGATTTATCAGTTAATTAGTTGATCACGTGAAGCTACACCCCACTTCTAGACATCCTAATAGTTCTCCCAACAGTTGGAACTAGTTGAGTTGACATTAACTTAGTTTAACTGAATTAAACTATTACATCTCAATTTAAACTCAACCTAGGCTCCTAAAATTTAGGAACCACTCTACATGACTCAAGTTAGACCCTCAACTCGAATTAATTGAGCCAACCAATTGAAATTAACTTATCTAACATATTCTTGTTGTCTTATGATGTGGAATTACAATTTTCTCCTAATTTAATTCAAAGGAAAATTAAATCGGGAATTTCTTGTTGTCATTTCAACACATTTATATCACCAAGTTCGGAGAGGGGTCCTAAATTATTGAGAGAAATGGAGGTTTCTCCTTTGAAGACTATTATATACCTCTACAATTAAGATGTTTGTCATTAGTTTTCCCCTTTTCCCTTATCTACTGCATTGGACTAACATTCGAAACTCCATTCAATTACAATACCGAGTAAAGGAAAGAAGATCTTAGAAAACGTTTTGTAGGTGTCATGGTTTTGTCCAAAATGTTTTCATTCAAATGGATCATATTTTCCATTGAGACATCATTAAATTTAAAGGTATCCGACCAAGACAAAGAAGAAAGACTAAAATTTAACCTAATGTTGTTGTATGTCACAAAACCCCTTTAAACTTTTTCCACATCCGTTGGAACTAGACAAGACACTTTCACACAAAGGTTTTATTCGCAAAAATCACAAAAAAAAACATTCCAAGAAGGACACAACATGACATCAATGCACAAAAAAATAAAACGGCCAAGGAAGATATATCATACATTGGTAGGGACACAACCCTAGGGTTCTATTGAAAATAACATTTGAGGTATTGGCCATTGACAATAAGAGAGTCCATCTTCCCATGTAAGGGTTGAAGATGATAAGTATAGTGCCCAAGCTTGTCATGCACAACATAAGGTCTGATCCGTAGGGATTAGAATTTAGTGTGTTAGCTTTCTCTTCGTGGAGTTTATCCCACTTCAATACTTGGTCTCCCACATTTAACACTTTGTTCCTTGCAATTTTTTTATCAAACCAATGCTTGATACGACTTTGATGGATATCAAACTTATTTCTTTTTCTCCTTTCTTCCTCTAACCTGAACAAGGTGTCTATCTTGCTTTGAATGACAAGACATGGTTTTCCTCAAGATTGTTGAGAAAGTTGAAGATACAAGAACCATGCGTTTTTAAGGAAGGATGGTTTATTTTCCATATACAAGAAAGTAAGGGGAAGTCTTCATAGAGGGTTTTGGTGTGACAGGGTCAACCTAGAAAGCATTCACTAAGGCATTATGCCAGTTCCTTTTCTTAGAGTAAACAATTTTCTTGATGATGCAAATTAGATTCTTTTTGGTAGACTCAACTAAATAATTTACCTAATGGTAATAATTAGATGGTTTCTTTCAAACAATACCATTCTTCTAAAGAAAAATCATAAAGTTTTAGCGATGCAAAATAAGTCGCATTATAAAGAACAAGTGGAATAGGAATGCCAAACCTGGTGATGATATTCTTCTTAAGGAAGTTGATGACTTCTCGCTTGTTCGCTTATTTCAATGGAACTACTTCAGCCCATCGAGTAAACTAATTTGTAGCAGTCAAAATATATTGGTGTTGCTTAGATGGATGTAGAAGCATTTCACCAATAACATTTAATCGCCATTTTTGAATAGGTTCCTCAATGGAAATGCAATACAATGGGGCAGTTGACTTTATATCACAACCAACACATATTTAACAAATATAACACTTTTGGGCGTAGGTGTGTGCATCCTTGAATAATGTGGGCCAATAGTAACCATCCCACATAACTTATGTGTAGTAGTATGGCATGTGTGGTGTTGACTAGCTAGTTAATCATGAAGGTCTCTCAATACTTTGCTGAATCATGTGCTTACAAGCATCTAAGTAGGATGCCATTGTGATGCTTATGAAAAATCACACCATGTACAAGTTGATATTATAAAGATTTAAGTCGAATAGCCCTTTTTTGTTTAGCTGATAAATGTGATGGAAAGATACCATGCCCTAGATACTATCGCACATCGGTGTACCAAGACTTGGCTATGTTTGTAGGGGTATCTTGTTCCATATTGTACATTTCAATTTCTTGCTCCCTTCCAGAAGGTTCCTATTCTGGTAAATTAACCGCTTATGCTGCAAGCCGATAGAGACCCTGGCCTTTTATTGTATGAACTGGATTTAATTATGGATCGTAATCTTGAAGGCTTGTCATCTAGTTCACACTCCTCTCACCCAAATCTTGTTGTACAAAAAGTGATCTAACAGTTGGGTGAGATACAAATATAATAACATGAATTTTAGGAGGCAGGGTCTACAGTGCTTCACCACCTAGTATACTACATAGGCATGCTTATCAATGGTGGGATAGTTCAATTCAGATTCATACAAGCCAATGCTCATAAATGATATAGGTCCCTCATTTCCTTAATCATACTTTTACGTCATAATGACTGAAAATATGTATCAAAAGTGAAAGTATTAAATAAGAAATATTTGCTAAATCAAGGCTATACAATGTTAGGGCTTCGACAAGCAAAGGTGAAGGATTTGTTTTCCCTTTTATCCCACTTGTAAACTACATCCTTCTTAATCATCTCTTGTAATGGATTAATAATCTCTACATAATTTGAGATGAACTTTCATAGGAAGTTAATTTCCCCCATGAAGGATTGCATGACTTTTCTATTCATGGGAAAGGGAATTTGAGCAATAGTATGGACTAGTTATGGGTCCACATTAATACCTCTCTTAACTATGAAGTGGCCCAGGAGATTACCCTTGAACACTATGAATATTCTCTTGTTTGGATTTAAAGATATTCCATATTTTCGACATCACTCAAATATATGTCTCAGATGACGAAAGTGATTAGATTTTTTTTTAAATACTATAACATCATCCAAGTACACCACTATAATTTTTCCAATCAAACCACAAAATTTGATGTCCATAGCCCACTGATATGTAGCACCTACATTTATGAGTCCAGAAGGAATCCACTTAAAAGCTAATTTACCCCACTTAGTGTTGAAGTGTTAGGAGTGGAGCATGATTATCTTCTTTATTTAGAGGTATCACTGCATTGAACCCCATTTCATAATGTGGCTGGAACATTGCATGTCTATGTGCACTGCGAGGGGGATTAAGGGGGTGGTAGCACCCCAAAGCTAAAAATAGATGAAGAAATTGCCTTGTAAAATGTTGTAATTTCTTAGTCAATTTGGGTCACTCATTAGGTAGAAATATGATGGTAGAAATTATGTTTAATTTAGGGTTTTTTTCCCTAGAAGGCAACCCCTCACTATATAGGAGGGAATTTTATTGCGACTATGTAGATTTGTATTCTGAGTGAGAAAGAGAGAGGATATTCTGTGAGAAAGAAGAGGGAATTACAACAGATTTGTTGTAGGTTGTATCTCTTCATTTTCTTGGATAATATAAAAGGAAGGACTGGTTGTTTCTCCGTTGACGTAGCCCAAATCAGGTGAACCACATATATTTGTGTCTCTCTTGTTTTATGTGTTTTATGTGTTTATATTTCCGTAATATTTTATGTGTTTCATTGCTCTGTAATATATATTTTTTAACAACTGGTATCAGAGCCGAAGGTCTATTTGGTTGATAAACTCACAGGAGAGAAGGATTCCTGGTTTGAGTAGGAGAAATGGTAGAACATGGTAGGTTTAGTGTCAAAAAATTTAACGACCAAATATACGAGCTGTCGAATATGCAGATGGAAGATTATCTGTATCAAAAAGATTTGTACCTATCATTGAGCAGAAAGAAAAACAAGCCCACAAGTATGACAGACACAAAATGGGATATTATCGACAGAAAGGCACTTGGAACAATATGGTTGTGCCTAATGACATCAATAGCCCTTAATATTTCAAAGGAAATGACAGCATAGGGGTTAATGTTGGCATTGGAAAAACTATATGAAAAACCCTCGGCCTCAAATAATGTATTTCTTATGAAGCGTTTATTTATTAATGTGAAGATGGCAGAAGGTGAACTTGTTGTTGATCATTTAAATGAATTTAATATAGTTACAAGTTAGCTAAGTTTTGTAGGGGTATATTTTGATAATGAAGTTAGGGTTCTGTTATTTCTATGCTCATTTCCAGAAATTTGGAATGGTTTAGCTATGGCCATTATTAGCTCTGTCTCTGAATCTAGTACTTTAAAGTTTGATGATGTTGTCGGTGCAATCCTTAGTGAGGAAATGCGACGGAAAAGCTTTGGTGAGAAATCAGGTAATGCTTTGATTGTAAAGACTAGGGGAAGAAAACTGGATAGAGGAAGGAGCCCAGGATATCGCAATAAGTCAAGGAAAGGCAGATCCAAGTCCAAATCAGGGATAGTTTGTTGGAAATGTGGGAAGAAAGGACACCTGAAGAAAGAATGCAAGTCTCGGAAGGGAAAAGAAGGAGACACACAACAAGAAAACAATCATGAAGCGAATGTGATAGGTGATGTGTTGCAAGATTTTTTTATTCTTTCATTAGAAAATATTATTGATGTTTGGGTGATAGATTTAATGGCCTCATTCCATGCCACACTTGATAGGAAACATTTTCATGATTATGTTCAAGGAGATTTTGGACAGGTTTGATTGGGAGATGATAAACCCTGTAAAATCATTGGAATGGGTACAGTTTTCATAAAACAGAAAAATGGAAATCAATGGCTATTGAAAAAGGTAAGGCATGTTCCAGATCTGAAGAAAAATATGATTTCAATAGGGCAGTTGGGAGGTGAAGGTTGTGTAACAACTTTTACAGATAAAACCTGGAAGGTTACTAAAGGAGCCCTGGTAATAGAAAAAGGAGAAAAGGTTGGTACATTGTATTTATGCAATAGTATTTCTAATTATGTTAATGCTTTAACCTCTACAACAGAAGGTACGACATTGTGGCATCATAGGCTTGGGCACATGAGTGAGAAGAGGATGTAGATTCTTCACTCCAGAAATTTGTTGCTAGGTTTGAAGCATGTTGATTTGGAATTTTGTGAGAATTGTGTTTATGGAAAACAGAAGAGAGTTAGATTCCTTAGAGTTGGGAAAGAAAAGAAGAGCAAAAAATTAGAGCTTTTGCATACATATGTATGGGGACCTACTAAGGTATCATCTCTCGGTGGCTCTCATTATTATGTTACTTTTATTGATGATGCAACTAGAAAAACCTGGATTTATTTTATTCGAAATAAATTTGATGTATTTGATACTTTCAAGAAATGGAAAGATTTGGTTGAAAATGGGAAAGGAAAAAGGTTGAAGTGTCTCAGATCAGACAATGGAGGTGAGTATTGCGGCAGAGAATTTGATAGGTATTGTTCAGAGAATGGAATTCGCAGAGAGAAGCTTGTTCTAGGAACACCACAAGAAAATGGCGTGTCAGAAAGGATGAACAGGAAAATCATGGAGTGTGCAAGGTGCATGTGCTTGCATGTAGGATTGCCTTTATAATTTTGGCCAGATGTTGTAGATACTATTGTTTATCTAATAAATAGAGGGCCTTCAATTTCCTTAGATGGTGGTATTCCAAAGGAGGCATGGACAAATAAAAAGCTAAACTTCTAATTTTTAAAGACTTTTGCTTGTGAAGCCTTTGTCCACATTAATAAAGAAAATAGAACAAATCTTGAGGCAAAATCAAAGAAATGTACCTTTATTGGATATGGTGTTAATATTTTGGTTATCACTTTTATGATTATGAAAAAAACAAAATCATTAGGAGCGGAGATGTCATATTCAATGAAAAGGTTTTGTATAAGTACCAGATGTAGGAAAAGAAACAAGAAAAAGAAAATAGAGAATACGCAGTGATTGATGAGATCACAGAAAAAGTGAAGGTGCCTGAAATCATAATGATCAACAACCAAAACAACAATAGCAACCACAAAAACAACAAGCACCTCAAACACGTCAAAGCGGTGTTAGAAGATCTACCAGGATAAGCAGACCCCCTGAATGGTACTCCTTCATTATATTATGTATTGTCGACTGATTCTGGTGAACCAGAGTGTTATGAAGAAGCAGTGCAGGTAGAAACCAGGAAGAAGTGGGAGCAAGCCATGAAAGAAGAGATGGAATCCTTAGTACATAACCATACTTGGGACTTAGTCAGGTTGCTTGCTAGTAAAACAACAGTGCAGAATAAATGGGTTTACAGGTTGAAGGAAGACGATGGAGGTATAAAAGAGTATAAATCTAGACTTGTGGTGAAGGGGTTTGCATAGAAAAAGGGTATAGACTTTGATGAGATATTTTCTCATGTTGTTAAAATGACTCTCAGTCAGAACTATTTTAATTCTAGTAGCAACTGAAGATTTTGATCTTTAGCAGTTAGTTGTAAAGACAACCTTTCTCCATGGGGATTTGGAGGAATAGATATATATGCAGCAACCACAAGGATATAAGGTAAAAGGGAAGGAGAAACTAGTGTGTAGGTTGAAGAAGAGCTTGTATGGCTTAAAACAGGCTCTAAGGCAGTGGTATCTAAAATTTGATAGGTTTATGTCTGAGCAAGGTTATACTAGATGTCACTCTGATCATTGCGTTTATCTTAAAAGGAAAAATGATGGCAGCTATATTATATTGTTATTGTATGTAGATGACATGTTTGTTGCAGGTTATAACATGCAAGAAATAAATGTACTCAAAAGAAAATTCACAAACTCATTTGCAATGAAGGATTTGGGTGTTGCAAAACAAATCCTTGGTATTAGAATAACTAGAGACAAGAAGAATCGAAAATTAACATTGTCTTAGAGTGAGTACATAGAAAAGGTGTTGAAAATTTTAATATGTGGAATGAAAAACCAGTTAGTATATCTTTAGCTATCCATTTCAAACTAAGTAAGGAGGTGTGTCCCAAGCCTCAAGAAGAAATGCCTTATATGTCTGAAGTTCCATATGCATCAACAATTGGAAGATTAATGTATGCAATGGTCTGCACAAGGCATGATATTTCACATGCAGTGGGAGTTGTAAGCAGGTACATGAACAATCCAAGAAAAGAACATTAGATGGTGGTGAAGTGGATTCTCAGGTATTTGGGAGGTACCACAAATCAAGAATAATGCTTTGGTTGTTCAAACATTTCTCTACAGGGATATGTTAATGCAGATATCGCAGGTGATAGAGATAACAGAAGGAGCACCACAGGGCATGTGTTTACTGTAGGTGGAACAAATATTGGTTGGGTTTCAAAACAACAAAATGTTGTTGCACTCTCAATGATGGAAGCAGATAATGTAGCTGCTATAGAGGCTAGTAAAGAAATGATTTGGTTACAAAGGTTTCTGAATGAATTGGGTAAGAAGCAGGAGTTGGGAAGGTTATATAGTGACAGCCAGAGTGCCATACATATTGTAAAGAACTCTGCATTTCATTCCAAGACTAAACATATACATCTCAAGCACCATTTCATATGGTCAGTGTTGGAAGATGGAAAGTTGTAGTTGGAAAAGATACACACTAGCTAGAATCCTGCAGATATGTTAACAAAAATTGTAACCAAGGAGAAACTGTGATTATTCTCGATTTCAATTGGTATTCAAGTATGATGATGAAGACCAGAAACATCTAGGTCCAAAGTGGATTCATCATCCAAAAAATGAAGTAGTGGTGGAGTTTCTATAATCAGTCTCCAAGTGGGAGATATTTAGGTGTGGAGCCTCATTATCTTCCTTATTCAGATGTATCGCCACATTGGACCACATTTCGTAATGTGGTGACAACATCGCCCATCTATGGGTATTTCTAGGGGGGTCCAAGGGGGTGGGAGATCGGGGCAGCACCCTCAAAGCTTAAAATAGATAAAAAAAAGATTACCTTGTAAAATGTTATAATTTCGTAGTCAATATAGGCCATTCATTAGGCAGAAATATGATGGTATACATTATGTTTAATTTAAGGTTTTTTTTCCTAGAAGGAAACCCCTCACTATATATGACGGAATTGTATTGCAACTATGTAGACGTGTATTTTGAGCGAGAAAGAGAGAGGAGATTGTGTGAGATCGAAGAGGGAATTACAACGGATTTGTTGTAGGTTGTACCTCTTCATTTTGATGGATAATATAAAAGGAAGGAATGGTTGTTTCTCCATGGACGTAGCCCAAATTTGGTGAACCACGTATATCTGTGTCTCTCTTGTTTTATGTGTTCTCTATGTTTATATTTCTACAATATTTTATGTGTTCCATTACTCTGTAATATATATTTTCTAACAGAATGTGGTTTTATGTCTGCTGTGTTTTGCTACTAGAACTTGGTTGTATCAAGAAAATCCATGTAATAAACAGAACCTCTGACCCAAATACTATTTGAAGTATTTACTCCATAGATGACACGAGATAATTGTCCATATCCTAAGCCTGGTCCAAAGTGCATAAATCAATGCATAGGTGTATCTCTCTAAACTTCTTTCTTACAGAACCAACTTGGAGACCCAGGTAGAATAACAACCTTTAAATATGATCCAAGCATCTAACAATTTTCTTAGTTCTTTCTAAATGAGGGGTTCAAGCGTAGGATGAAATTTTCTTAACTTCGGTTGAAATGGATTCACCCCTTCCTTGATGGGTGTCACATGTTCGATAATCCACGTATAAAAAGTTCTGAAGTCATCATATGTCCAGGCAAACACATCTCAATACTACTTAAAAATATGGATAGAATATTGTCAGTCTTGAGGTGTACAACACATACCAAGATTCACATATTTCAGATCTTCTTTGGTACCCAAATTCACTTGTTCATGTGACAGTGCGGAGCTATGAGTGTTCACATTTGTTGTCCCTTGAAATAATTCTATAGGTAATACAACTTCTCTAATGATACTACTCCCTTGGGCATGGGATTACCTTTATTTTCCTGAGCTGGTTTCTGTAGGGTATTCTCGTGCTCGTCTTCATCAATTGTTGCATCCTTAAAAACATCAAAATTTTCCTCGAAATATAGTACCTGGTGGTCATTGGAAACATGGAAATTAGTAACTTCATGAGGCATAAATGGCTTATAAATAATCTCAACTAAAAATCCATCTCTCAATGGTGATAACCTAGCAGCAACGTTAAACAATGTATTTATGCCTACATTATGAACTATAGGAACAAATTTAATATTTTAATATTGGAAATATGAAATGAGATGTGATACCTCTTGCTGGTAATTTCTAAGGTTGGATATGACACACAATGGATACTATTACGAACCTACCGTGTAACAATATTTGAGTCACCAATTATCTTAATCACTTCTACCTTGAGGTCTATAGCTTTCTTTAAACTCAAAATGAGTTCTTCATATTCAGAAACATTGTTTGTGCACTCAAATTCCAAGCAACATGAGATAAAATGTTTGTTGTATTGTGGGTCTATCAAACACACCCAACTGCATAACCCTCTTGTGTTTTTGAACCATCAAAATGGAAAGTGTAAATGTTAGCAGCAGTATGGTTAGTTCCTACACTAGTATTGATTACATCTATGTTACAAAAATCATAAGCACTAGTTGGATTGCAAGGAAGGAATTAGAATCGTGTATCTAGTGGTACATAGGATGGCTGCACAAGATAACATCTATGATCAACTTCTAGAAAAAAAATCCAAAAATCATTTGTGCATAACTAATAGACTCATTATGAGCTTCAAGCATCGTCACAATATGTTTCATGAAATTTTCAGTCTCAACTTTGATTTGATTGTTGCATATAAGATCAAGAGTGAAAATTATGTGACCAGTCTATGGCAAAGTATCCTTGCAACTTGGTAGACCAAACTCTACTAAAAAATAATCCATAAGGTTTTAGAATGTCCACAATCAAAATATCAATGTATTGGTGAACTCTATGGTACAATGATAAACACATTATAACATTGTTAAGCTCACCAACTTCCTGTACTAGATATCTATCTAACTGAATGATCTTGGAATTAGTATTTTTCCATTCAGCATTGGTTTTCTTTGTAACAGATAAAGGAATGACATTCACAGATGCATTAGAATCAATTATGAAAATATGGACAATATAACGAAAGACCTCAAAAGTTAAAATAAGAGGGAAAGTGGATCTAGCATTTATGTTAGCTACATTAATAACTGATTCAAAAATGGTTGGAGCCTTACTAAAAGAGGCTTGAGAAGTATAAACTGCTTCGCCTAATGGAGGTTGATATGCAAATACTTGAGTGATCAATTCTTGTTGCCTTGATATCTTAGCTAGTTCATATATGGAAATATTATGGGCCTTCATATCTTCAATAATATTGTAATCAATAACTTCATCTTGAGTACAGTGTGATGAAGTGGTAGGTGGTGTGATTGGTTTTTATGCCTCAAGGGTGATGGAATTGTTCTTATTATTCCTAGAAGAACTTTTCTATGATTGCTTATTCTAAAACTTGTTCTAACATCCTTGAGCATGATTACTAGGAGGTAGGATATTTCTTAAGAATTGCTTCCACACATCTTACTCAAGCATCAACCCTTTGATCCTCAAGTTATATTGATTAGCAAGTTGCTCAGGAGGATCATCACCCTATGGGGGCTCACCAACATCTGGTCGATCATTGTTGAATATAAGATCAAGAGTGAAAATAGAATCACCAACATTAGATTTTTCCTCTATCAAGGCAGGTTCATTAGTCTCTTGTGTATACTCTTAATGTTATCCTGCTATCAATATTTCTATAATATTTGCAACCATAAATTTCATGTTGTGTTTCCATTGCGGGCATGTTTTCTCTGAATGATCCTCTTGATGAAAGGTACAATAGTTATCCATACCCATGTTCTCAACATTGAATACAACATTGGATTTTTGTGCAAACTTAGTCGTTTTATTGAAATTATTCTTAAGAAACAACTTAAAATACTTGTTGCTATTAGAAGCCTCACTTGAATCCCTATTGTGTTTTGATACTTCGTTGGTTAAAAGATTTAAGGATTTAGTCATGTTGTTCATGTCGAAAGTATCTTAGTCTTTAGGTTTGGTGGAAGAGGCTTCAGAATTCTTACTATTGTCTTTGGAGTGTTTTAAATCTTCTTGATAATCAATGGCCCCAATAGACCTTAATTTGTTTTCAATGGAAATTTCTTTTGCAAAGTTAAGATCCAAAGTATATTTTGTAGTGTGCTTGAAAAAATGGAAATATTACTAGGAAAATCAACAATATAATAAGCTTTATTATTGTAATTGTGGGGTTGTAGATCAGTGGGGAACTTGTTCAAAATACATGTAAATATTTGATTCAAATATTTAATCTTTTCTTTAACCCCCATCTTAAGATTTTCGAGTTATTTAGGTAACATGGTTGGAGTTTTATCATCTGCAAACTTTTCTAAGAAATTGTTTAAACTCCCTCCAATTATGGAATTTGGTGGAAGGCCATGGTACCAAATTGTTTCTCTACCTTCTATAGTGTACAAAAATAATCTACAAGAAACATCATCAAAACATACCTCTAATATCCGTATGTGCAATTAAAAGCCATCAATATGATCTTTGGCCCGTGCTTTGTTATCAAGATCATGTAAGCAAGTTTCCTAGGTGCTTTGGTAAGCAATGGAGATTTTATGGATGAGAAAGGGATCCTTGGGTCATCCAATCCAATTAGTCATTGGCCATGTCTTCATTCTCCTCCTCTTCTTCACTCTCCGATTCAAAATAATCTTCTCCTTCACCATTCAAATTATTGTAATTATGAGGTTGTTCTTCTTCCCTTGATTGTTCCTAATCATAAAAGTGAAAATATTCCCCATCTCCCTCCAAATATTCCCTAATATGTGGTGGAGATCCCCTTGTTGATGTATTCCTTCAAAATAATTAGTGAAATCTTCAAGGGTTGCATTAACCAACTGTTCCACTAAAGAAACCAACACACCATGATGGGTTATCTCTTTCCTTATTTTCTTATGAGGAAGAAAGGATGAGATGGGAAGCAATCCAATACCTCTAGAAAACTGATGAGTGATAGGTTGAAGTGTTTGGAGTTGATTGTAAGTGACTTCATATACAAGCTCTAGATCTTAATGATGGGACTCTCCTTTCTTGGATATATGAGTTGGAGTTGGGATCGAATGATTGATGCCTTGTATAGAAGGTTCTTTATTTGAATGTGGTGAGTTATCAATCATAAAAGGGTTGTCTTCCTTCTAGCGCTAGAGCTATTGATGGATTTGGGTGTTGCCAACGGTTAGGGAATCTGATCGATGTGAAGTCCCAATTAGATTCACACCGTTTGGAGTATGAGATCCAACTGGAAAGTATGTATGATTTCCATTATATTAAGGATCTTCCTTGGTTGTAATAAATGACACAAGAGAAACATATTTACTTTCAAGATAAATAGTTAAGTTAGCCTTGTGATTTATTCAATTGCAAAGTGATCCTTTAAAATAAAAGTAGCAATACTATCCCAATGAAGTCACATGCATATATCTAAAATAATCACTAGTAATCTTGCAAAATAGTCTGCAAAGAAATAATGATCATGAAAACATAAGACGCATGATTCAATGATGCATAATAATGCCAAGAAAATAGTTCATTTTCATTAGTATGTGTTAACATAAAAATACACTGTAAACAATGAAAAAATAGTCCCACAATCATTCATGACAAGTCCATGAAAAGTGTATCGGCTCCAAGATATTCAAATTGTTGACTAAAATTTCCAAGATATACCATGACAATGATACAATACTAGTTCCAATAGTGGAACGACAAGCAAGTACTTGCTTCTCAAAATCCTAATCTTCTCTCCTATACCTGGCTTGAGAAGCCAAAGTGAAAATTCATTCACTTGAACTATGAGAGTGTACATATAACAAATGAGGTGACTCTCCACCTCCATTGTGACCCTTGATTTCTCCTCATGACTCTTGAAATTCCATGTATGTTGTGGAAAAATTTACAAACAAGGCGTCATTGCTCCATAACCCTATTGCTCTAACAAGGTTACCAGAAAGAAAAACATATGGCTAAATCGAGACAACGAACAATTCCCAATTATGTGATCAAGAAAGTAGCTATTCATGCAATTCTTAATGATATATGGTTTGAGATAATAACCATCCTCGTTGTAGGTAGGTTATGGATCTTGAGTTCGATGCAAAATCCTCTCACTCCAACGAGGAGATCTATCTCTTCAGCTACCAATCTAGGCCTGCACACAAGTAAAAAATAACATGGACTACGAATAGTCTTCCACGGAATACTATTAACTCAAAACATCAAGTAAAACATGAAAAAATTTAGGTAAACATGAATGTAAAGGAAATATAACGTGTATATCTATTAACCATGAATAAAAAATGCATCATATACCTTTAGCTCTGGAACTCCTTTCCAAGATCCGATAGAGTATCCCCACTATGATAAAAATGGCCTCAAAGAAAATATACAACTCTCAAGGACTTAATTAATATAGCACCAAACTCTCAATATAATGCTCGCTCTAACTCTAGCCTGGCCCTCTAGGATAGCCTAGAATATATAAGAATAAGGAGACTCCGAGGAGGATGAATGTAGACACCTAGGATGAAGAGAAGTTAAGAAGCTTCTCTAATAACATGTTTTAGCCAGCTCAAATAATATGAGTTGCACTGATCTCCTAGGAACCAGAAGCATATAGAATAAGTCCCCTAGCTGCGTGCACAAAACTAACGAATCCTGATTATAATTGCAGGGAAGATGGGTCCTACGTGTGGTTGGAAGGTTCCAACTACACTCATAGGATTCCCCTGGTGTGGTTAGGGAACACATCAACAATATGGAAACTCTAAGGTACTAATAGTAGGGAGAAAAATAAGATTAAAATAGATGCCCCCTAATGCATGAGGTCAGAAAAGTGACTGATGGTCGAAATGCATTATAATAACACTCAAAGGTCAAATAGAGGGAAGGAAACAAAGCGAAGATCCTGGATAACTAAAAGTGGAAGTCTCATATGTGTTGATAACATGGCTGCGAAACATACAATGTGGATCTATGACATGAAATGCTAAAACATGGCCACAAAGAATACATAATGGATCGATGTGACTCATAAAAAAACCATAGTCAACAAAAAATACAATTTGGATCTATGTGACAGTATGCATCAGTAGGAATATGGACACATAAAAAGACAGAAGGTGCCCCAGAATAGTCCTCAAAGTACATAATGATACACAACTCCAAAGTAGCATGGAAAGGGTTCCATATAAGAGTGAAATGCCCCTAATATGGGGTCTTCAACATAACCTCGATGGTACGAATCTATGGCATCCTAAAATATTTGTTGATGTCGATCATGGTAGAAATTGTCTAATTACCAATCAATGAGGTAAAATAGTAACATACACAAGGGAATCGACTAATGAGGGAAATGGACCCCAAGGTACCTAGTACAGTCCACTAAGTGTGAATAGATGAGATGATGTTGAACACTAGTGAACTAGACTGATTAGGAGTCAATGATGTAAACCCATTGTTGATTGTGAGGAATCCTATCACTGAGGCTTGTAAGCTCCAATTTAGTACCGATTCCTAGATCAAGCTCCTGTATAATGAGATGTAGTCAACATGAGAAGATCCATTGAAGGAGGGCCTTGATGTATCCCCAATTAATCGACATGGAACATAATAGGATGATGTGATGGGTGGATGAAGTAGTCATGATATGATGAAATATAACTGACACATGGATGGCCAACTCAAAAAGTTCAATAGGAAACTACAGATGGGTGATACAAGTTGAGACTTCCCTTGAACACATAGCGAGATGACACAAAAATTACTTGGCAGCATGACTAATGAGCACCATGTGATATCATGCAACAATGAAGGAGGCATCGAAGAATGCTCCATATAATTAGAAGAGTAACCAGCTAGAGGAGTGGACAAACTCATATGGATGGTACAACTCCTAGATAAGATAAAAGCCAAATGTAAGATAATGATGCAGACAGGTGAAATGTTCAAGGGAGATGTGACTGATGTTGCCATTTTGATGATTAATGGAAATAAATGGTCCCTTCCCTTTTCTCATTTTAGGTTCATTTTTCTTAAATTTAGTCTCCCAAGCCCGAAAAAAATATAAAACAATGATAGGGAAAATCTATTATCCATAAAGGACTAGGGTATTCTTGTTTCATAAGTAGTCTACATAATCTATAAAAGGGTTAAACTTATATTTAATAAACGTCCCTTCAAGTACTTTAATGAGAGTGAAGGAGGCAAGTTCACTCGACAATCATTTCTAAGTTAAGGAGCCTGAAAAGAGCTTAAAGGAAACTCATCTTGGAGGAACAAGTGGTATAAAGGGTAGAAACTAGTTCCAATCATGGTGGAACTACCTAAAACATATAAAGGTCAAGAGGCTAGCTAATAAGGCCACTCATTGCAATGGTTCCTTCAAGAAAGGTAAAACACCATATGAAAGAGAATGGTAAGCCATGTAGATGATGAGGATGGAATGAAGAAACTAAGGCTCCTCTTAGAAAAATAGGCTGAAAAGATGTGGAAATCACAAGGGATAAATTGGTGGAATCCTCCTGGGATATGGCTAGAAATATGGCAAAGAAAAGTACATGAGGCTCAAATTCTAGGTCATGACGGGTTAGAAGCAGAGATTTTGAAAAGAGAATGAAAATGACTACATGGATACCAAGACATAAAAAATGTGTTATACTAGGGCATCCATGATTTGGTAGGATCTACTACCAAGCTACGACGTGCATAAAGAAGAGTGGCTAATTATGCAACTTGAAAGGAGCGGACCTAAGGCAGAATAATGGAACTGATGGTCATTAATGCAATCAGGAGGGAAATATGTGACCTACCCCTATATCTCAGGTTCAAGATAAACACACATAAGGTCGAAATGACGTCACAATAAAAACGTCACCATGTCCTATAAAAAATAATATGGATGAGGTAAAAAAACAAGACCATATAATTGTTATTCTTACGATTTTATAATTTTTATTTTTATTTTTTGTATAAATAAGGCATGATAAATACTCACATCATGCACCAAACCAAAGAAGAGATAAATCATCACACTCCTATGCAGAATATGTACAAGCACAACTCGTTATAATAGGTTATGTAAAAGTGTGCCAACTACTACGCACATGCCAAGGACTTCCATACATGAACCCATGGAGGAGTGGAGGTACCATATGGCACACCATGATGGGGCCATGCGATAGAAAGTTGAATTTCCTAATCCATAAAGGTTGATGATGCCATAGTATGCCTATAACCATAGTGTTATTAGGAATGATGCAAGGACATACAAGGTGAGTAGTCTCGTGAGCTAGTGGGGCTCCTTGAAAACGATGATCAAGATATAAAGGGGATACAAGGAACTCATCAATAGGTGGATATGAGTTGGAGAAATCATTGGAAAGTTCAAAATTAGAAACCAAAGACTTGAATCGGTCCAAGGGTGGAATTTCCAAGGAGAGTTGAGGAGATGCCCCCTGGTTCAATTCAAGATTTTGTTTGCCAATCTCTACCTTTTCCAAATCAAGAAGACTAAAGGAATGAAGAGGCATAATCGCCCTAGGATTTTCAATAAGTGAATCCATTACCTCCAAGATTACTTTCTGAAAATGAGACTCGTCATAAAGGGAGTCACATGGAAGAGGTGGAACGTTGACCCATGTGGGAAAAGGAATCCTGGTCATATTCCATATTATGATGGAGTTTATGACCAAAATCATGAGTTATTAATGAGATTATCATGCAGGCAATCTCTTCCATTGAAGTTTGTGGAGGATGCTCACTAGCTTGATCAACTTCCATAAGATCCTGAGACACCACCCAAGCATCAAGAGGTCTATGGGGTCCACAGGTGTCAAAAGGGATCATATGCATAAGAGCTTTAGAAGAGGACAAAGGAATTCCAGGAGGTTGTAATTGAGGGAATACACTAATAAGGGGTGAGATTTCGAACAATCCCACACCAACACTCTCATAATGTCCAAGGTTATTTTTGACAAGTGGGACCGAAGTCCCAGTGATGGTAAGTTGAGCCAATGACAAAAAATAGTCCAATTGGTCAATGGTAACTGGTGGGCCCCAGTATTGCAGCAGTAATGCTGCAACTCCCAAGACTCCCTTCTTTAATTTTATCAACCCGGTAGTTCGTAACAAACTTGGAAGCGACGGTGTTGTATGCAAAAGTACTAGCTCTTGCCGCAGCTATCACTTGGACAGCTGGCACAAGTCCACTAGGGGCTTAAGCCAACTTCTATGAGCTCTGAGAAGAAGCTTTTTAACTGATGGATGAAAGCTAACTCAAAGGAAGCTAATCTACTTGCAGAAAGAAACTAAAAAGCTGAAAGGAAATGCAAACCCTAGCAAACCTAATTTTAGCAGCTAGCCCTACTGATGTATAAAAGAGGATGCAAGCTACTGAAAGAGATGCCATTACTTCTAGGAAGGTAAAATACATGTGTCTAAACTACTTATATCTGAAGAAAACATCTTTTTGTATTTTTGAATAAGTTGTCAGATTTATCATGCATGTGCTTTCACTGTTTTTGACTGTGCAGAGGTGGATCGGGGAGAGAAAATGCTTGCAGGAGGTTGGGAAGGTTCAGAGAGGGCCTAAGGGATCCCTAGAACCCTTCCAGAGAGTTTCACAGAGTTTGGCTATCAAGAAACCGCTTTCGTGAGCTTCTACGGGAACTTTGCAGGGGTTCTACAGGATGTTCTGGAATTTCTACAGGATGTCTGTAATTTTCTACAGGATGTTCATAAATGGGATTTTGGAGGATGGATGGAGGGAGAAAGATGAAGGAGTGGGTATGGAGGTGAGATAATGGTGTGAGAAGGTCCAGGACTTGGTATATGGAGTTGAGGAGTGGCGAGGATGGTTGGATTTGTTCAAGGAGAGATAAGGCAATGCTACACAATAATATGGAAAGTAGGTCAACGTGAGGGAACGTGGAAAAGGTAAGGCAAGAATCTGAAATGGAGGATGAAGAAGGTAGGTTGGATGGAGTATGGGCAGGTAGAGAAGTGTTACAAAAGCTCTGCAAGTTATTTTTCAAACGACAAAAACAAGGACTTGGAAAATCAAAGACCTATCTACGTTAGCCTGTTCTAACCTAGATAACAGAAAAGAAGTGGAACAAAAGTTTATTTGCAATGAAATCAGATGAAATAACTATGCAACTAAGCAATCATAAACCTAAACATGCAACCAAAATTGATATCAAGTTCAACAACTAAGAATCTAACAATACTAATTGCATGGTGAAGCAAAGACAATGTTTTTGGTGGCAGCAAGGTCACCTTGGTCCCAGCTCATGATTCCACTGAGGGAGAGGTGAGATCCAAGGTGCTTGATGGCCTTTTTCTGAAGATCTTCCCTGTTATTGACCTATCAAGTAAATATGAACATGAAAAACCTTTTTAATCATCAAAAGCAACCTAAATAACAAAACAAGATTTAAATCTAAATAGCAGATTTTATGGTAAGAATGCAACAAAAACACATAAAGGTAAAGGAAGGAGGTACTGGGCACTTGAGATGGTCCCAACCCCAAGAGCTACAACCTCCTAAGAGAGAATAGAGCTGGTGCAAATCTGAATTCATCTTTATTGATCAAAATAATAGTTACATTCCAAAAACTGTCCACAAAGAAAACTTGAAAATGTGCTGAAATGCAGAGCTAAACTACTGCCTAAAGAAAGACTAAAATTGAACTACAAACTAGCTAACTTCTGCCTACAAAGTGACTAACTGAAATGAGGCCCTAAGCCCTCTTATTTATACAAATTGAGGACCCCAACAGCCCTCCTAAACTTTAGGGACTCGGCTGCCAAAACTTGCAGTCAACAACTTTACTAGCCTTTGCTCGGCTGCCCTTGTGATAATCGATTTGGTGGCCCTTGAACTCCGAGCTGATGGTGGAGAATTCGAGGTAAGGGACCATAAATGAAGGGGACACCTTCCTACAAATCCTCTCCACGAATTTGGCTTCCAAGTGCTCATTTAAACCTTTGATTTTGTCTCCCAATTAACCAAAAAGACTACACAAAGCACCCATTAGACTTGTTGGCATAATGACTAACCCAATTCACTCTATTAGCATAAATATAATAAAAAAAATGCAATAAAATAATTATAATGGTGAATTAAGTTGAATTAGGAGGTTGAATGAGCCCATATAATTATCCATATTTTGGGCTCATCAGTAACAACCCTACCTTCATGAGGAAAAAGAAGGAGAAGAAATATAGACAAAATAACTATGGTCATAACATAAAACCAACTATGACCAAGGAATAGGTTTTAATCAAAAGGAGAATTAATGAATTCGACATTGGCATAGGTAGATTTTCCCCCTCGCTTAATGGAAAACTTGGGAAGAACCACGTTAGGAATAAAATTATGCCCGTCAAATTCCCATAAAGTAGTAGTGGACCTACTGAGTGTTGGAGAGTTGAGACCTTTCACATTATGTTGAAATGACATAGGTAGAGGAGCCTTCATCAACTAAAGTGTGATTAACATCTCTATGAAATATATGCTTAGTAACTTGAAAGGAAATTTTGTGGGAAAGTTGAACACTAGCCTTGTCAACATTGAATGTGATGAGCTTTGATTCAGTGGGATACACACTACCGATCGCAGAAATAAGGCTTTGTGTTATTGAGGTTAAGTTTGAAAAACCTCCAAAGAAGACATGGCACAGGGATATTGGGATAATTCCTAGACAATACTATAATGTTTGGAAACCTGGACAGATGGATTACATGTATAATTGTGAACAACACTCTTACGTGTTTGATAAATTAGATCTAGAGGTTTATCTAGCACGAGAGGTCTAGTGGAAGCGATTCGAGTGGGTGAGTCCTTAGAAGAAGAACTCGACTCAGGAGTATCATATGATTTATCTGGCATGATCACTTTAGCATTTTCTTGGCACATAAGGATGTGCACTATTGTAACCCCTATGTGTTTCCTAAATTTTTTGTACTGCAATGGGTTTTGGTTCATGAGCTCAAAGATTATTTGGGACTCTATAACTAGATAAAAATGGAGGAGAAATAAAAATAAGGTGAAGCACAAGAGACGATGGAATGTGGGCTTTCCCCACTTTCAATTTGAAATTTTTAAACAATGATTACTTACTAGATGGGCCCTCATCCATTTAGGAGTGGGCTCATATTGGAGTTTCCCTGTTAGGGTAATAAGCGTGGTAGTTAAAGCCAACACTTGCCCCTAGAAATCAAAGGTCAAAAGGGTGAACTTGATAGATCAATGACTATGATGGATTCCAGGGGGGTCGAGCCTCATCTGTAAGCCCACCCAAACACCCCACTAGAGGAAGATAGATGGTTTGGCCACTTGTTAGGCTAGCATGGTGACTACATTCGTAGTCAGGACCGCTGCCGGGTGAGTGTGGTAGGTGAGCATGAAACCATTTGATGAATTACCCTCCTCCCTTTCTTACAACCCAAGCTTACTTTTCCACGTGTGTCGTCCACATCACTTGTAAACCTATGTGGATCCCTCTTCACATCTTAAACATCTAATTACCTTCGGTCATCAGGAGAAACCAAGATTAGTATGTATCTACACCTTCAGCTCCATAAGAGACCTGAATCCAAATAGTAGTATATTCGGGAGCTGATGCAAGTTAAGAACTAATTTTTTATTAACAAGTACCAATGATCCATTAACTAGAGAAGGACCGCGAGAGGAGGCTCCGTATATATATGTAGTGGTCACAAAAGGGCTACAGAGAAAGGGATCTTGTAGAAGCATTACAGATAGAGACATAGGTTTGAACAGAGTTGAGGGCGGAGAAGATCAAGTCACAGCGGAAGTGTGCTTAGAGAAGAGTATAATCGACAAATACTTAATGTTTTAAACATTGGAGGAGAGATCCGAAGAGATAAAAGAGAAAAAGGAGTCGAAGTATATAATTTGGCACTGAACCAATAAATCCTAATACTTTGGGAAGAAGTTTGTTAACAGATAGGGCCGGGGAAATAAAACTAACCCTAGAGAGAGTTGGGGAAACAAAAGTATCACTAGACAAAGCGAGGATATGGAATTTATAGTACCAAGCTAGAGACCTGGAACCCTGTAAGATTTAGGAAATTACAATTTCCAAAAGCGTCAGGTATCAGGGATCCATCAGAAGACAAAAGTTTTTTCCATTATCCAGAACCGGGTTTTAACAGAATCCCATGATGGATATTTGACCCAAGAGCTCGAAAATGTGGAACCATGTAACATATTTTAAATTGAATTTCAACAGAGTGTCAAGGTTGCGCGGAGAAAGTAAAAAGTGGAGAAATCTCGAAATCCCAAAATATAGGCCTATTTCTTATTACATTTCAAAAATACCAAGGAACAATGGATTTCAGGTTGTGGGGCCCTCACAGAGATTGGGCACGATTGGAAATTTTTTCCTTTGGTAAAGTTACATGGACCATCCCAAAGGCTCAAAAGTCTGTAATTTTCTTTAATTGAATTTCTAAAGAGTTATGGGGATTTGGGGTCATGGGACTCTATAGAGATAAAAGAGGTTGTGGAGTGATTTTGTGACTGTTTCCTATGTATTTCATCTGCTACACTAAAGCCTCTCCTCCACGAATTTTATAGGAATTTTGATCCTGATGGGTGGAAAGAAGCATCTACAAGAGGGGAAAACTCCAAAAAGGGTCGATTCAAGTAGTTAGAGGGAGAAAAGGAAAATTAAATTGACAAGTTTCCATGGAAGGAATAAAATGGTAGAAATGTGGTCAGTTCACCAACCCACCATGAACTTGGATAGTGGAGCTTGGATCCACTTCTGGAGAACAAGGAAGTCATTTTTGAAGATATTTTTTGTTTATTAAATCATGACACATTTGTGTCATTTCTGCAATCTTGTTAATATTCCATTTTCAAGAAAAGAATTAGGTCTATTATGTAATAATTAGGACAACTAGGATACTTGCATGCTCAAACAACTGCGCAGTTTAGAAATCTATTACACTACAAATATTTTTATAACTATTCTTGTCTTGTCTCTCCCTATAAAAGGGATGAATATCTCATTAAAACGAGTTCTATTTTCTAACCTAGAGGCTGTCGTTTTTCTACAAATTTTTCAAGTTCTAGATCTTATTAGATGTATGATGTTCTTTAATATTAATGAAGAATATTTTGGTGATTCCAAGTACTCAGATCTGTAGTATGTAATTCCTTCTCTGTTTAATATTTTATATGTGTTTCTTTCCTCTAAGAAATTGTGTAATTGCAGCTGCTGGATTCAATCTTAAACAACAGATTGACCTATGTTATGTTAGGGAAAATGGTACCTATAATGTGTGGGATTAAAGGACTTAAAACATGCTCCATGTTTTCTCAACCTCATTTCCTTTATCTTGTTCATGATTCTAATAGAATTTGGTGCATAGGATTTTGCGTCTGTCCAACCCTCTGCACTATGTTTCTCTCCTTGTATTTCCTCTTTCACCTATACTACAATGTCTATTGAAACCACACTCTCTTTATGTCGGCCAACATAACTAAACATTAAGTATTGGGAATGACATATTGTTTAAGTGCATAATGAATATGTCTTTGAGTAGGGTGATTGGATCAGATTTCATAAGTTTGTATCTAATTCTTGAGCAAAACGAATAAGTCCTTAAGACACACTAAGATGTCATAGGCACTAATCCTTCTCCTCAACTTGGGGGTTGTCTCTAGGAGTGACAACATATTCTGGAATTGTTGTTGGGGAATAAACCAAAATATATTTCCCTAAGTATAAATTTATGCATTCCTTTGTTTGGTGATAAAAATAAGTGTGGGTTGAAATCTCTCACCTAAAGGGGTTTTTGAAATGGCTCTTCCTGCATTCTTGGCCAACAAATTCCCCCCTGTATATTTTTAATCTATTTTTGTTTATCCTCATATACCTCCATTTCAATAATGGTATAGTTATTTTCCTATATTAAGTGGAAGCACAGATGAAAGCTCAAACCAACACCTTAAGGACTTTCGTGAATGCATGGAGCAATAGGGTATTGTTCATGAATATGTGAAAATGAAGTTTTTCATGTATTCTTTGGATAAAGACACTAGGGAATGGTACAAAACCCTACCTCATTACAACATATCTTCTTTGACGAGATTTCACATAGCATATAATTATTTTTGAAAACGTTTATATCTACTAGATTCTCTATTTGAATATTGTTGTGAAAAATTTGAAGTTGAAAATATTTGTAAGACTGATGATGTTGTTGAAGATGTTTGTGGAGCTTAGCATCAAGAAAAAGGAAGGAGACATTGTTAAGCTGCAAACAAACCCTCATAGATCTTATTTTGTTGAATTTGATGGTTCTCATTTTCAGGATTTGCATGAATCAAATGAGGAATTGGTTGGTCCATAACAAGAACAGTCCTAGCCATGGGAATCCATACAAAAAGAGGAAGCTGAAAATGGGGTTAAAAAAGAGGCTCAATTTTATGACTTACATCCTTCATATTGAGAACAAGTTATGACCATATGCCAAAGACAAACATAAGTAGAAAATGATTCCCAACAATTAAAGGAAACTTCTTCTTCTAGGTATATATTAGAATTTTCCAACTAGTTTTACTTGCCCATTTTCATACCTACATCTATTTTTGATGTTCAAGAAGATGGTAATAAAGTTGATGAAGATTATCTGGTTTATGATTGAAAGGAGGGATGAGATTGCTACATATTTTCAAATTGATTTGCTTACAAGCAAGTGGGAAGAACATTACCAACAACAACTTTTTTCAAGAAGAGATTAAAGTTGAAGAGCTAAGTAGTAACTGTGGCTTCCTTACAAAAACATTCATGGCTAAGTAGTAATTGTGGTGGTTTGGTGAATTGACCACGCTTCTTCCATTTTATTCCTTCCATGGCTAACTATAAATTTAATTGTCATTTTATCCCTCTAAATGCTTGAATCAAACCTTTTTGGAGTTGGCCCCTCTTATAGATGCTTCCTTCCACCCAACGGGATCAAAATCCCTGTAAAATTTGTGGTGAAGAGGCTTTATTGTAGCTGAGGAAATATGTAGGAAACAATCAAAAAATGCCTCCACAAGCTCTTTTATATTTGTATAGTTCCACAACCCTAGATCCCAATAACTCTTTTGAAATTGAATTAAAAATAGTTTCGGGCTTCTGGGCCTCCAATATGGCCCATGCAACTTTAACAAAGGAAAAAATTCCAATCATGCCCACTCTCTCTGAGGGCCCCACATCTCTTTCACTTAACAGATCCGAGGAAGAGAAAACAAATTTCATTGTCATCACTCAATGATCCCTAGTTCCTTGGTATTTTTTAAATCTAATTAGAAATAGTTACGGGGTTCCTAGATTCCAGGATTTTTTGATTTCTCCAGTACTATTCCCTTCTCCCCACAACCTTGACACTCTATTGAAATTAAATTTAAAATATGTTACAGGGTTTTGGGTTTTTGACCTCCCTGGTCAAATCTCTATTATGGGATTTCATTAACAACCTATTCTAGGCAACGAAAAAACCTTCTGTCTACTGAAAGATCACTAGTGCCCAACACTTTTGAGAATTGTCATTTAATAATGTTATGGGTTCTAGGGTTCTAACCTAGTACTATAAATTTCATCTCCTGACTCTGTCTAGCACTATTTTTTTTCCCCAGCTTTGTCTTGTGCTAGTTCTATTTCCCCGACATTATCTATTGATAGACTTCTTCCAAAAGAAGAATTTGGTTAAGTGTGAGGATTTATTGATTCAATCTTGAATTCTTTACTTCGACTCATTTTGGCTCTATGATCTATTCAGATCTCTCCTCCAAGCTTTTAAACATGAAGTATTTGTCCATTTTACTCTTGTCCAACCATGCTTCTACTGCGACTTGATATCATCTGCATTTGAGTCTATTCCATCCTCTATCTTTGTCTACAATTATTTTGCAATCACCCTTTCTCTATAACCCTTTTATGACCACTACATATATATGTAGCCTCCTCTTACGGTCCTTCTCTGGTTAATGGATCATTGATCCTTGTTGATCAACAATCAATGCTTATCTTCCTTGAGCTCCCAAATCTTCCATTGTTCGGATTCAGGACTCTCATGTAGCCGAAGGCATAGATCCTTCTCGAGCTTTGTTTCTTCTGATGAATAAAGGTAAATGGATGTTGTGGACATGAATAGGGCTCCACATAGGTTTACATGTGATGTGGAGGAGATAGGTGGCAGAGTCCTTTATCTTATTCATGATTCTACTGGAATTTGTTGCATAGGATTTTTTGTCTGTCCAACCCTCTGCACTGGGTTTCTCTCCTTGTATTTCCTCTTTCACCTACACTACAACAACCAATGAAATTGTAGTCTCTATGTGCCAGCCACCATAACTAAACATTAAGTCTTGGGAATGACATACTGTTTAAGTATGTATTGAATATGTCTTTGAGTAGGGTGATTGGACCAGATTTCATAATTTTATATCTAATTCTTGAGTAGAATGAATAAATCCTTAAGACACACTAAGATGTCCTAGGAACTTACCCTTCTCCTCAACATGGGGGTTATATCTAGGAGTGAAAATAGCCACATTGGGAGCAGGAATAAAAGAAGACCTCTCATTACCCCCTTGTGAAAGTGGAGGAGCATGGAAACCATTTTCTATTGGAGTTGTGTAGGGAACATATGAGTTAAAAAAGCAGTCTTATGGGTAGCCGATGGTTGTCCATGAATCCTATGAACTTCATCCATCCATGGGCACTCGTGAATTAAATGTTCACCTTGGAAAATCTTGCAAGGGAACATAATATTATGATGACGTTCATATGTACCCCCTCTCCAATTAGATAGTTATGTTTGATTCTCCTAAGTAGTTTGGTTCTTTTTTTTATTCTTTTTATTTTTCTTCCTACCAAGTTGTTGGTTGTTCTTAGGTGTTGTGGTCTTCACCATGAGAACAATGGTGGTTGCTCTGAAAAAGGTGCTTTTGTAGAGCTAGGTGCACTTGTTGGGGCTTGTGATGTCATGATAAATTACACAAGTTGGCTCACAGGATCGGAAATGGAACCAACTGCACCATCAGCGTGTGGTCCTGAGGTCGGTTTAGGTGGGTCAATAGAAGGACATGGAGCATTTGGCAGTACTTCATAAAGTGTGCCCTACTAAGAATAAATTAAAGCCAGTTGTTGGGAAAATAGGATAACTTGTTCCTTGGTAACAACTCTAAACATGTATACATATTTGGCTATTTGAGGTTGTAATGATCAGATTAACTATTTAGGTAAGATCTCATTAGGAAGTTTGGTTCTAACTAACCTATTGCAACATCGCCACTCATGGATATGTTCAGAAATCAAGGTGGCATCATCTTGTTTGAAATTAGATTAGAGATCAGAATCGTGTCATACTTCTTCAGTAACTGGAAATGATTTCAAAAGGTTTGGTCCAAATATATCATTATAATATGTTGTGTCCAATTTGATATATGATTTGATAGCATCTCTAGTCAAGGTACATTGGAATAGACATAATTTAATTGAATCATCCACTAAAGAATTTGATGAAAACCACAAACAATAGGTGGTGATGTGTGTTGAATCTTGATGGGTTTTCTCCAAGTTTCCCTTCAAATTTGTTGATATCAAAAGGTGATTTCACAATCATAGGTGGCCACCAAGGATCATAAAAAATGGGGTCATTTTTCATCTTAGCTAAATCCTGTAAATGAAGAGATGATAAAAAGGGATTATGAAGCTAACTAAATAGGTCATAGGAAGGAGAGTTTCATGACCAACCATGAGGTCCCCCCATATACGCGTTCTGAGGAATAGATTGTTGGCCATGGTAAAGATTCATCCCAGCATGACTAGTGTATAGATATTTCCCTAAGGTAAGTGCCCCCAGAAAGTAAAGGACTCCAAAAATCATGGATCCTAACGGGGTTGTACCCAATAGGGAAATATAGTCCACCTTATGTAGAACAACAACATAAGGAGGATGACTCATAGGTGTGATGGTGCTAACAACAAGGTTTCCCCCAAGTAAACTAGTTGCTCTAAGAAAAGTACCAGAGGGAGGGGTTCCTCCAAAAAATGAAATATACCAAGCTTGAAAGTTATTAGAAGCAAGGTTTCCCCCAGACTTGCTAGGAGCAACAAATGATCCTCGTGACACATTTCCTAAGGTTACTATAACCATCTAAGGAACAAGAATAGTAGGTTGAGCAAAGCTAGGAGTAGATAAACTTGATCCTATACGATGACTAAGATTAACAAACATAGTCGTCATAGATGAAGGATTAGGCATAGGAACACTAGAGAAATTTGTAGGAGCCATAGAAGAGACTGGTGGGATTCTCCAAGGAGATGTGAGAGGCGTGGAAGGAGGTGTAGATCTGACCACATTCAGTGGTGGAAATGATGACATAGTAGCAGAAAATACAGATGCTCAGGGTAAAGAAGAAATAACCTCCTCCACTAGTAAAAAAGGAGTGTGTCTGTGTGTATGCAAGTGTAAACCATCTAGGTTTAGACACAGTAACTCTGGACCTAAAGGATAGGTCAAAGGTGGATTAGAAGGAGAAGTTGATTCATCTTCCAATGTCTCATTGGATATCAAATAACAGCTAGGCGGATCAGGAATAATGTCCAAAACTATAGGTTGGTCTAATTCTTGAATACCAACATGAACTTTCCAAGGAATGATAATTCCACCTCCTTATAAAGGAAAACCATGAATTCAATTGATTGATGATGACTTGCTTCAGCCAGGGTGAATAAATGTATGTAAACTAAAACAAGTTAGTATAGACACCCTTAAGGACAAACTATTGACTCAGACCAAAGAGAACACACTTGAAAATTCCAAGAAGGTAGTCATGCATGAAAGCCAATCCTTGATTAGGTGCTCAAGTTTATGCTTAAAAATCAAAGTTCCAAAATTTTGTTAGACTCAACGTCAGATCAAAGATATCATCATTCTGAATCTAATGGCATGAACAACACTCAAATCTGAGCTCGTATGCAGAAGTTAGAGCAAGTCAAAGTTTAGATTTGACTTGCTTACATGGCAAGATTGGATGATGTGGAAAAGTCTTTCAGTGAATGAGGAAGCACTAAGTGGCAAGCCGCCATTGGTCCCTGAATCTCACAAATCAAAATTGAAGGGAAGTTGGCATTCGAAACCGACCCCAAAGCAGGGAAGGATGCAATGTATTGGCTGGAGTTGCGATTGTGATGGATCACAATTGTAAATTGGCGAAGGGAACAACACTATAGAATCGTCCCCGATAGGTACCAAGTTGCGATGTGATATCACAATTGCAAATCGAAATCACAACCTGCAAAAGGCAGAGTCCTACATTTCATTATCACCGATTGCGATGTGCGATGGGATCCTAAATGTGATAAGTTATGAATTCAAGTTAATAATCCCATCGAGCCCATCAGTATTGGAATCACACAATCGTCTGTTTTGTTTACAAGGCCATAAGACCACTACGTTTTTACGCTGATTGTGAAATGTGATAAAGACAATCAGTGCCAACACATTATGGCATGTCGCGTGGAAAAATTCTCATTCAGTTAGCAGATTTTGGCATGAATTTGTGGGATTATGTCGATTTTAGAGCAATTTGTGGAACGAATAGTGGGAGGACTAGGAGAAGTCATAACTTCTTTGGTTCTTATCCAAATTAGATAATAAAAAAAATAATCAATCCTAGTAGTTTTTCCAATTTTGAACTCATTGAGATACGTTTTAGAGGCATTTGAGCATTGTAAACACACTTTTGTTGTAATTTTGAGCATAATAGAGAGGTCCAAGCATTGGAAGCTGGACCAATGAGACATAGCTCGGGAGGGGTGAAATCCTCATTAAATATTTGTGCTGTGTGTTGCATTTTGATGTTATTTTCTATTATTTTGCTGCTTTTCAACATATGTTTTATGTTAAATTGTTTATAACATTTACATAAAAAACTCTCATGGGAATTAGTTAATTAAGCAAAAATAGTGAATCCATAATCACTTGATAAGAAAATGACAAGCATTGTGGGTTTTATTGTGAATGGGGAATTAGCACAACATTACTAAACTGCTCCATTTCAGATCAAGTTGGTATCACAACTCTAGTTTATGTTTACTAGATTTTCTTTGTGAAAGAAGGATTTTATTGTTTGCTAGTTTTGTGTCATGCTAACAAAGGTCAAAAATCAAAAGAGATGAAGGAAAGCTAGTTGGAAGCCTTGAAGTTCAGCCAATGGGAAGAAGAGAAACGTTGCCACAATCTCCAACACTAGTTCAACATCAAGTTTCAGTTGAGAGTCCAAAGATCATGTCTCATGAAGGAGAACTTACAAACATGACAAAAGATGAGAAAACATTCATAAAGGCTTTCTTTGATATGACAGAAATGGTGAAGGTCCTCTATGAAGAGAGGAATAACAGGTTGCAAGGAGAAAGTTCCAAAAATCCTAAAGGAGAAGGCTCTTCAGGAGTGGGTAATGGAAAAGGAGGTAATGGGAATGGATAAAAACCTCCACCCTCTCCACCATCTTCTTCATATTATTCTTCACAAGCATCTTCACACTCTTCCACTAATACAACTCTTACTCATACTCATCATCATTCTTCAAAAGGAGCTGGAAAATCACCTCTACTTAAACTTGATGTTAAATTTGATTTGCACATGTATAATGGTGAAGTGAATGCAGAGAAGCTTGATAGTTTGATTCGTCAATTTGAGGTTTATTGTAGGATTCAAAACCTTTAAGAGGATGATATCAAAATTTAGTTGGATTCATTGAGAATGAAGGTTGCAACACTCATTTGGTGGGAATCAAGGAATCAAGGCAAGATCAAAAAACATGGTAAGATCACTATTACTTGGTCTGATTTCATTGCTACTATAAAAATAAAATTCTACCCTTTAGGTCATATGCAAAAATCTATCATGAATTTGAAAATTTTCAGGCGGTTAAAAGGTCAAATCTATAAGAGTATACTTGGGAGTTTAGGAGAAGAGCTCTTATCTAGGAGTAGACTTGCAGTCACAAGATACTTCGTTGAAATGCATAGGAGGTTTTCATAACTATCTTCAACACACCATTCTTATGTTTAATCCCACAAAGCTTGATGAGGTCCATGTTTAAGCTACACACCTCGAAGCAAGAGGGAAAAATTTACTAGAAGAAGGTGAGAAGAAGCCATTCCAGAGTGTTGAAAAATGAAAGAAATCTAAAGGAAAGCAGAAGAAAAATGCTTCTGCTAAGAAACAAGGGGAGAAATCTGTGTGCAAAAATTGTTCCAAAGAGGGCCATGATGAAGTGCATTGCTGGAAGCTTCATCCCGAATTAGGACCGAAGAAATTTAACAATAAAGGGAAATAGAAGATGAATGTTGTTGTAGAACAAGACTTGGGTTCTAACTCACGTGATGAAACAAAAATTGCAGCCACAGTCACAAAAGGAAAATTCGTGGAAAAAGAAAACAAAGAGGAAGAAGTGGCAAGAAATAGCGAAGAAAATAACTCCAAGAATGCTTCAAATGAAGAAAACAGAATTGAGTTGTTCCATGTCAGAGTTATTTCAAAACATACCAAGATTGATACGTTGTTTGATAGTGGATCCCAAGAAAATTTAATTTCGATAGACTTAGTCAAGAAGCTGAATCTAGAAATTGTGCCTCATCATAAAATGTATATGGTGGGTTGGATAACCAAGGATGTTAATATTGAGGTCACAAGGAAACGTGTTTTCAGGTTTGCTATTACTACCAATTTCATTGATGAAGTCAAATTAGATGTAGTGCCGCTGGATATTTCTAGAATTGTGTTGGGAAGCCCATATCTGTATGATCGGAAAGCCATTTTCCATAGATTTGAGAACAAGTGTCATTTGTTCAAATATGGATGGAGTATATTGTGAAATCCCATCGTAGAAAGCTTAATCTACCTTTAGCAAGCGCGGGGCTAATGAAGCGACTTGTCTATTCCAACATAATTTCATGCTCAGAATTGGTTGAGGTGTTCAATCAATATGGAGATGTGTTTCAAGAACCAAAGGGATTGCCACAAAAAAGGGGAATTCAACATGAAATTCAGCTACAACAAGACTGTCCACTCCCAAGTATCTATATGTATCAAATCTCAATTTTGGAAAGTTTAGAAATTAAGAAACAAGTCTAGGAATTGTTAGATAAAGGTGTAATTCGTCCCTCTACTTCACAAGGTGGTTCACCAATTGTTTTGGTACCCAATAAAGATGGAAACTGACACATGTGTGTAAATTATCGAGCTTTGAAAAAAATACCATAAAGAATCTGCTCTGAAAATGGGGCACTTAGGCTTCTTGCCTAATCTACTAGAACCTCTCCCACTCCCAAAGCTTAAATATTCCCAATTCCTTATGATTAACCAATGCGGAATTGATAATATGCTTGAAATAAAGGTGTATGCTTATGTCTATTTTAGAACTGTTCATGTGATTTTAATATTCTGTTGTTATGCTGATACAACATATATATAACAGTAAACAATAAAGCAAGAACAAAAAACATACAAAACAAGGAGTTCACCCAAAACTCTTGGGCTATGTCTCTGTGAGCTCTAGTCAACTCAACTGGGCTCTCTGGGATTATGGAAAAATCCTTTTTATGAGCTCTTGGCTCAACTCCACTATTTTACATAAAAACTGTGGGTTTAGACGCCATTTTATCCTTGGCTCTTGAAGCTCTTATCTTTCTGGCTCTTGGCTCTCGCTCTGACTCTTCAGCTCTGGCTCTAGCTCTTGGCTTTGGCTCTTGGCTCTAGCTATTGGCTCCGGCTCTGGCTCTTCGACTCTGGCTTGAGCTCTAGCTCTTGGCTCTTCGTAACCTTCATCTCTCTAGCTTTTCACTTGAACTTCAAGTGACCCCAAAGGCTCCCTCAACTGCTCTATGCAGTAGCTCTTTGGCTCTCTCTGCTCTCTTGCAACAGCCTTCTGCTACCTTCTTCCTCCTATTGTTCTCAATCGTTCTCTCTGGATCTTTTGAGGCATCTTCCCAACTTTTGGCTTCCTTGGTCATTTCTCTGTGATTCATTGTCCCTTCGCGGCTCTGTCACTTCCAAAATCCATCCTTTCCTGTAAAGATGCTTGCTGTAGTGTGGCATGATGATCAGGAGTGGTTACAAAAGGAATTAGGGCCATTTCACAGGCAAAAATCTAAAAATAGAGGAAATTTCATTACAAAGGCATTTCTGACAAAATACACTATCGGGCACATTTCCCAGACGTGAAACTCCCTCTAATCACCCGTAAATCCCTATTGGGTATGCCATTAGGCGTTAAAACGCATCGCAAAGTCATATTGGGCAAAATCCCAAATACATGGGGAAACACATTAAATTGCTTTCTATCAGACTTGAGATTATATCGCATCCACCGTATAATCATATCGGGTCTGCCTTTGGCTACTGACGCACTCCACACCATTGATTTGTGGGATCTATGATCCAATGGTCCATATGCAATTTCGGGCAGCTTATGAGTATGGAGGTTACCCGCCCAAAAATGCAGTTTTCCTCTCTCCTCTGCCAGCCACGTGTCAACTAGTTAGTGGGATTGGGCAAAGCCAGCCCAAAACCATTTACCACTTGAGGCCTACCTGAAATCCACTGTTACGGAACTCAAATTCTATTTAATCAGGCTTATAACCCCCCTTCGGGTCCGCTTCACTGCTTCGGGCATCATTTCTTTGTATTTTGGTTTTTTCACTGAAAATCGCTAATACACAGAAATTCTCGTTTACTGGATCTCAAATTTTATAAATTATGCTTATGAAATCTATCAGGTCTGGCAATCGTTGATCACTGAATCAATCCTAGCCGTTCATTCCTATCGTGATCTGATGACTGAGATTGCATGTCGCAATCGCTTATCGCATGTCATGTCGCACATGGCCCAATGGTTCTGTGCATCGCCGATGCCGATTCGTCAGTCTGATCATCAGTGATCTGCGTATTGTGTGATCACAATCACTAGGTTCATGGTCTCGATATCACATCTCTATCTGCCTCCGATCCGATCGATCAGATCTGCAGATCAGAGTTTCCTTTGCCTTCGTGTAAATCTGGCCTTTGCCTTTTTCCGATGCAATTTCCTGTTTTAAGGGTTTTTTTTCCATTTTTAGGGGTTTTTGCCTCTTTTTCCAAAGAAACAAGGCATCTTCTTTATGCGATAACTTATACATCCTAATTCCATTTTAGCCCATTCAAGTTGCAGTAGATTCAGAAGGAAAAAATCTCTGCAATGGAGCTATTTCCAGGAACTTCCTTAGACTTTCATTTTTCCTCTATGAGGACAACTTAGACTTAGGAGTCTATCCAAAATTCATTTTAGATCACTGATATACTAATTTGAGCAATAAATGAGAGTAACAACACCCTCTTCTTTAAACCTCCATACACTTACCTTCCATAGTGCCTCTGGACCAAAGTCTCTGACCACTTTCCTTTCTGGATGTGCTGGTTCTCCTAGGAAGAACTAGCTTCCTTCTTGCCTTCATGCAGAAATTCTGCTAAAATGGTCATAGAAGATGGTTTGAACTTCTTTTCCTTGATCATTTATCCAATGTGGCTCAAACATATGTGAAGTTCATCTGCTCCACAAAACTTTCATTTGTATCTATTTGACAAGCTATCAACAACAACTATTAACAACAACTGGATGGCCTAAACTCCTGCTTCAACAAAAGAAACATATTTCACAGCTTGTGAACACCTCCAGGTCTTACATCTGCATAAAAATGATGGACTAGATACCAAGCCCACAAAACATGCCTTTAAACAAATGGCCCTTCAAGTCAAGAATGTAGAAAAATACCATTTGGACTCTTTTTCAAAAGATGAAACACTTCATCATTACCTCCATTTGGAGACCAAGTTAACTTCTCCCAAGTCAACATGGCATCAAATGCATGTCAAAGCAATCAACCCTGCAATTTAATTACACATACATGTTCAAAAACAAGGAAATCATCAACATCCCTATGTTCATGCATCTTCTTCTCATGCATGCATTTCATACTTCAACTTTCACTTAAGCATGTTGTACTTTCAAAGCTGAATTGAAATATAATGTAGATGCATCAATAGACATGCAATCTTAATCAGATAAGAACTCTACCCATTTCTTACCAGTCGCTTTCAAAGGTAGTTTGTAGATACATCAATAGACATGCAATCTTAATTAGATAAGAACTCTACCCATTTCTTACCAATCGCTTTCAAAGGTTGTTTGTAGATACATCAATAGACATGCAATATTAATCAGATAAGAACTCTACCCATTTCTTACCAATCGCTTTCAAAGGTACTACCTTTGTCTTCACATCAGCATCATCATGTGAATCATCCTAAGACACATCATTCATGGAATCTTCCTTTCCATTTTTGCCATCTTCTCTTTCCATTTTCTTCATGTTTTGTGGAAGCATTACTAGATTCAAAGTACAATATTTTGCAGCAAGATGTCCTTGCTTATGGAGGTAAGTGCACTACATGTGCACCCTCTTGACGACATGATTTGCCTTGTCCAATGTACCTTTGGCTTCTTGTTTCTTTTCCTTCTTTTGCTTCCTATATGTGGCCACTCTCTTCCAACATCTAGAAATATTATGGTTATCCGAACCATAAAAGGAAAAAGCAATTATTTCCCCATCTCTATGTGGAAATTTATCATGCCTTGCAAAATCAAAAGGAATATGTTTAGAACCAGATTTACACCTTTCTCTTTCACCTTTATTTCCTTCCCGAGGAGGTGAATCAAATGAAGAAGTGGCTCCCTTTGCGACACCATCAATCTCTTCACTGTTGTTGGAGTCTCCCCAACTCTCTGGTTCAAGTGTGTGCTTCTGAACACCCGCATCCTACAAATGATGTTTCAAGCTATTACATTCCTCCTTAATACAATCTTTATACTCTATAATGCAACCCCTTCTTGGAGTTGTTTTAATGGCCTTCATGGCAGCTTTGGAACACCTTCCATAAGACTGTCCATAGCCAAGACCCAAATACTTAGGCCTTTCCTCAACCATTATTCGTTCAACAATACCTTGTGCATGCTTTCCCAAGCCTCTTCCTTCATAACCCATCTTGGACATGAGCTTTGAACCTATGCCTTTAGTATGTTTTTCAAAAGAACCAATATAAGCATTCTTAGAGGAATTTGAAGACAAACTAGAATGGTATAACTATTCTTCAAGCTAATACTTGATTAAGGCTTCTTGGGCAACAAATATTTGTGTCTCTAACTCATGCATCCTTTTCAGGTTCATATTTGCAATATAATGTTGCCTCTCCATTTCTTGCAATTTGTCAGAAAGCAACTGCTTCTCTTCTTTCATGGAATCAAACTGCTATCTAAGTATGTTTCTCTTCCTTCCATCCTCATACATTTCTCTCACCATTTCCATCATGGTGGACAAATATTGCTTCATGTCTTCATCAAAGAGTCTTGTGAGGAAGAAAGAAGAATTCGAGGACTCATTTGTAGAAGTTGTCATTATGCTAATGGCTTCTTCTTTCTTCTTGTCCTTGCTGGACTAAGCTATCTATAGCTTTCTCTTCACCTCTGCAAACTTAAACAATATTCAGTCTACAAAACAAGCATACAATCAGCCTTTGACTATTTAAACACCTTTTAGAAAAGTAGTCTTTCCTCTGTCAATCAAGCATGCTGATATAACCTTGTTTTAAGGTGAGGTCAATCAATATCAGGCTCCGATACCACCTGATCTGAAAATGGGGCACTTAGGCTTCTTGTCTAATCTAAAAGAACCTCTCCCACTCCCAAAGATTGAATATTCCCAAGTCCTTATTATTAACCAATGCAGAGAAGTTAATATGCTTCAAATAAAGGTGTATGCTTATGTCTATTTATGTGTTCAATCAAAACTCTTGGGCTATGTCTCTGTGAGCTCTAGTCAGCTCAAATAGGATCTCTGGGATTATGGAAAAATCGTTTTTACAATCTCTTGGATCAAATCCACTGTTTTACATAGTAGAAACAATGGGTTTAGACACCATTTTATCCCTGGCTCTTGAAGCTTCGGCTTTCTGGCTCTCAGCTCTGGCTCTGGATCTTTGGATTTTGCTCTGGCTCTTGGCTCTGGCTCTCTCTCTTTGGCTCTGACTTTGGCTCTTCTCTTTAGCTCTGGCTCTTGGCTCTCTGTAACCTTTAGCTCTTTGGCTTTTCACTTGAACTTCAAGTGACCCCAAAGGCTCCCTCAGCTGCTCTGCACAGTAGCTCTTCAACTCTCTCTGATCTCTTGCAATGGCCTTCTGCTACCTTCTTCCTCTTGTTGTTCTCAATCTTGCTCTCTCACTCTTTTGAGGCATCTTCTTAGCTTTTGGCTTCCCTGGTTGTTTCTCTGCGATTCATTGTCCATCTGTGGCTCTGTTGCTTCCAAAATCCATCATTACCTATAAAACCAACTGCTACAGCATGGCATGATGGTCAGGAGTGATTACAAAAGGAATTGGGTCTATTTCATAGGGGAAAATCCAAAAATAGAGGAAATTTCATTACACATGCATCTTTGGAAACATACACTATCAGGCGCATTTCCTGGACATGAAAATCCCTCCAATCACCCCTAAATCCCTATCGGGTCTGCCATTAGGTGTTAAATCACATCGCATAATCATATTGGGCAAAATCCCAAATATCACATCCACCCTATAATCATATCAAGTGTGACTTTGGCTGTTGACACACTCCACACTGTTGATTGGTGGGATCTCTGATCCAACGGTCCATATGCAATTTTGGGCAGCTTAGGAGTACAGAGGTTACCCACCCAAAAAGGTGATTCTCCTCTCTCCTCCGCGAGCCACATGTCAATCAGTCAGTGGGATCGGGCGGAGCCAACCCAAAACTGTTTACCGCTTGAGGCCTTCCCAAAATCCATTGTTACATAACTCAAATTCTATTTAATCGAGCTTATAACCCCCCTCCAGGTCTGTTTTACCGCTTCAGTCATCGTTTCTTTGTATTTTGGTTTTTTCACCAAAAATCGTTAATACACAGAAATTCTTGTTTATTGGATCTCAAATTTTATAAATTATGCTTATGAAATCTGTCGAGTCTAGCAATCCCCAATCGCCAATTCAATCATGGTCGTCCATTCCTATCACAATCCGACAGCTGAGATTGCACATTGCGATCACATATCGCATGTCACGTCACACACAACCCAATGGTTTTGCGCATCGCCAATACCGATTCACTGATCCGATCATCATGGATTGGTGTATCGCGCGATCACAATCGCCAGGTTCATGGTCCCGATATCGCATCTCTGTCTACCTCTGATCTGATCGACAGATCGTATTTTCCTCCACCTTCGTGCAAATCCAACCTTTGCCTTTTTCTAATGTAATTTCCCTTTTTAAGGGTTTGTTTGCCATTTTTAGGGGTTTATGCCTCTTTTTCGAAACAAGCAAGGCATCTTCTTTATGCAATAACTTTTGCATCCTAAGTCCATTTTAGCCCATTCAAGTTGCAGTAGATTTAGAAGGAAAAGATCTCTGCAATGGGGCTATTTCCAGGAACTTCCTTGGACTTTCATTTTTCCTCTGTGAGGACCACTTAGACTTAGGAGTCTATCCAAAATACAATTGGGATTAGAATCTATACCCACTACCTAGAATAGATTATTTCTAGATCAGTTGAAGAATAAAATACAAAATATTTCAGTAAATTAGACTTGAGAAGTGGATATCATCAAGTTAGAATAGTTGAGGAGGATATTTGGAAGATTGCTTTTAAAACCAAACAAGGATTGTTTGAGTGGCAAGTTATGCCTTTCGGTCTTTGCAACACCCTAACTAGATTCACGAGAGTTATGAATTATGTTTTAAGATCCTTTCTTGATGAGCTTGTAATTTTCTATTTAGATGATATTTTGATATTCAACAAATCACGAGAAGAGCATGTCAAGTGTTTGAGGAAAGTGTTGGATGTATTGGAAAAATGACATTTATTTATGAAGATGTCTAAATGTGAATGCAAGAAAACTTATTTAGTGTATTTGGGCCACATAGTTGGAGGAGGTGAGTTGAAGATTGACCCCTCTAAAGTTTCGATCATTGTGAATTGGCCCATACCCAAATTAGTCACAGAAGTAAGGATATTTTTGGGAGTAGCGCAGTATTGGAGGAAGTTCATTGTCAATTTCTCTTCCATAGCAGCTCCACTACACGCTTTGACCAACATGAAGGTTGTCTTACAGTGGGGAGGCAAACAACAAAAAGCATTCGATGCTTTAAAACAAAATATCAGTTCAACGCCAGTTTTAACTTTGTCGAATTTGAAACAACCATTTGAAATACAAACAAATGCAAGTGACAACAGCATGGGTGTAGTTCTTTTATAACATGGTAAGCCCATTTCATTTCATTCTAATATTTTTAATGGTGTTGTTATTAAATATCCTGCATATGATAAAGATATTTACGCATTGGTGCAAAATGTGAAGAAATGGAGGCATTACTTAGTGGGAAAAGAAACCATTATTCACACCGATCATCAACCTTTGCAATATCTACAATATCAAACAAAATTGCAACAATCAAGACACTTTCATTGGATGGGATTCTTACAACAATTCCACCTGGTAATGAGGTACAAGAAAGGTATTTATAATAGAGTTGTTGATATTCTTTCTAGACTCGTTGTTAATGTAGCCATTTTACTCAAACATCATTTTGTTTTTCCTTAAAGTTATGTTGAACAATATCACATGATGTTAAATTTCAAGAGGTATATTCAAACTTGAGTCAAGGCCACCAAGCTCAGGAATTAAACTACCATATACATGATAATTTGTTGTATCATTTGGGAAAAATTTGTGTTTCCACAAGGAGAGAGTAAATGTCACAAGGGAAGCACACACTTACCTTATTGTTGAACATTTTGATGTAAGTAAAATAGTGGCAAATCTTTAGAGGTATTTTTACTGGCCTCATATGCTTGAAAGTGTGTCATGTGCCAGCAAGTCTAGTAATAAGAAACTAGGATTGTACACACCACTTCCAATGTCTTCGCATCCATGGGAGAGCATTTCTATGGATTTTGTAGGAGGTCTCCCTTTATCAAGAAAAGGTCATGATTATTTGTACGTATTTGTGGATATGTTCAGTAAGATATGCATATTAATGCCTTGTAAAAAAAAAAATTACAGTTGAAAAAACAACTCAACTTTTCTTTCCAAATGTATGGGTTCATTTTGGATTACCTACTTCTATTGTAAGTGATCATGATTCCCAATTTGTTGGGAATTTTTGGTCAAATTTATGGAAATTTATGGACACCAAGTTGAAGAAAAGTACAACCTTCCATCCGCGAAAAGATGGTCAAAATAAAGTGGTTAACATGATAGTTATTTATTTTCTAAGAGGATATTGCAGCGAACATCCTAAGTTGTGGGATGAACAGTTTCATTATATTCAACATGCTTACAACCAAAAAAAACACTCTTCTACTCTAACTTCGCCTTTTCAAACATGTCTTGGTTATTTTCCTAAATTTCCTTCAGATTTCATCTTTGAGAAATATGTATCTATAGATGGACATAGCGACATAGACAGAGCAAAGAAATTCATTGAGAAAATTTAGTTGATTCACCAAACAGTTCAAGAACAACTAGAAAAGAGTCAAGGCAAGGCATGATAAGCATCCTGTGGATCATCAATTTCAAGAGGTGATGAAGTTTGGCTTTACATTAGCAAGGAAAGGCTTCAAGGTGAAGGTAAAAAGTTGAAACTAATCCGTTACGGTCCATTTAAAATTCTAGAAAAGATTGGTAATAATGGTTTCAAGCTTGATTTGCCTTCATATATGCAAATTTATTCCATTGTTAATGTTGAAAATTTGAGATTGTATGAGACTCCTTTTGTTGGATATCAAGGAGAAAGTGTACAGATTCCACCAATTGATGATTTTCCTCCAGAATTTCTTGATGAGCTTCAACAAGAAACCATACTTGATAGAAGAACGAGGTCATCAAAGAGGGAAAATGTTGATTATCTTCGAGTGGGTCTCAAAGGTACAAATCCATCAAAATCAAAATGGATTGAAGAGGGGAAGGTGAGGGAACAATACCCTCATATGTTCAATAAATGAAGATAATCTTTTGGGGTCCAAAATCTTCCACTGGGGAGGAGTGATCAGGTGCTCAAGTTTATGCTCAAAAATCAAAGTGTCAGAATTTTGTTAAAGTCAGCTTTAGATAAAATATTTCATCATTCTAATTCCAATGGTGCAAACGACACTCAAATCTGAGCTTGTATGCAGAAGTTAGAGCAAGTCAAATTTCAAATTTTACTTGCTTACATGGCAAGATTAGATGATGTGGCAAAGTCCTTCGTCGCACTGGGGTGGTTGAGTCTTAGGCTTTTGGGTATTTAGCAAATGGCATAGGATTCCTTGCCACGAGTTGGGTATCCTCAAAGAGAACCTCTCGTGCCATGACCTAAGTATAACCCCCACTAACACGAGTCTTTGGCACACAACTGTTTTGACCATAGGATGATGAAGGATTTTTCACTTCCTAGCTTAGGCTGCTAAGTTTGTTTTATGGTCTTAGAGTATTTTACTCACACACCTATCTCCAAAACCATAGCCTAAGCTAATTTTAGTGTACTACTAATGAAAAGAAAAGATGAGTCTAGTTAATTTTACAAATGTGTTGATTTTATTGGTTATTTTTTACGTAGTTGGGTTGAGCATGAAATTTAGATGGTGTGATAGACTATGTTTCAGTAACACCCTATTGCAACTATATGCAAGTTTTTCTTTAAATTTGATGAATGCTAACTATAGGAGGGTGAGAATCTTTTCACTTCAAACACAAAAATTCCTATCAAATGCATCCCTCACAAGATACTAAATTCAAATCCCAAATTTATAAAAATGTAGACCCAAAAGACAAACCAAGAAAATAAGAAACTGAAAATAGGCCAAAAGAATCCCCAAGATAAAATGCAAAGCACTCAAAAGTGTCAAAGATAGGAATCCAAAGCCAAACAAGCACTCTCAAGTAATCAACAAGAAAGCCAGAAAGTGAAAAAGAGGAAGGAAATGTCAACAAGCAAGGGTCATAACACAACGCTTCAAAAGAGCCAATGTTCTACATTTGTCAAAACCAAACCCTAGAGTAAGGAAGACCTAAAGAAGATTAAGAGGGAGTGATAATAAATAAATGAAACACACCCAAACAAACCTTTTTTTATGACAACTGCACAACCAAAAACAAAACACCAGCAAAGAGAAAAACCAAACAAATCCAAACAATCTTGTGAAACTGAAATCAAGCATAGATCTAAATCAATCACCAAAGCAACCACTCATACCTAAAAAATAAGATCCAAATATGGGACCAACAACCCCAAGAAAATCACTCAAAACCCTCAAGAGAATCTTGAAGAGTCTAATCCAAAAAGGACCCAAAATAAGTCAAACAAAGTTGATTCAGATAAGCGGTATGCAAAAACTAATAACAATATTAACAAAAAATCTAAGAAACAAGAATTTCAGCAGAGAGAAAAAGATAATTTGAAAGGAAACTATAGAGGAAGAGAACCCTTCAAGAATGGCCACCCAAATCCAAATCAAACAATCCAACCAGAAAAAGATGTATGACAGGTCAGGACTCTAGACAAAAGGGAAAATGAAAATCAGATCTGAGATAGAGGATTTCTAAAGGGGATTTTAGGATTTTGGGGTTACAACTCTAATCGTACAGATGAGCCGTGTTGAATGCGGTTACAACTGCATGCTTGACACTACAAAATTTCAACTGGAAACTTTCAACTACACTATAAGCTGACCTATGCGTGCAATTGGGAGGAACATTTTTTTTAAATATACATGCACAAAACAAATTCAAGGGCCAAATAAAAAAAAGTTAAAACCAAAAAATATTCAAAAATTCTAAGAAAAAATCGGGGGAACACAAACAATCAGAATAGGACAAAAATGAGGATATTTCAAAATTAAGAGGGAAGAAAAAATGAATGCTCTCATTGAAAGCACAATTTTTGTTGTGCAAAACTTACACACGAAGATCCATTTCCTTGTAACCCTATGGCCTTAACAAGGTTATCATACAAAAAAATATATGGCTAAACCAAGACAACGGGAAATTCCGAATTATGTGATCAAGGAAGTAGTCATTCATGCACTTCCTAATGCTATAGGGTTTGAGCTAATACCCAGCCTCGTCGTAGGTTGGTGATGGCTCTTAATTTCAATGCAAAATCCTATCGTTCCAACCAGGATATCTCTCTCTTCAGCTACAAATCTAGGCCTACACACAAACACAGACGAACAAGCGTTTCCTAGAATTTGGTATCTACGGATAAATACTAACTCCCTAGATAAGTAGCCATATCTAGAACAACAGTTTAAAGCATTTTATCCTTTTCCTATAAGAAATAGATAAGACAAAGAAGATGAGAAGACCTACTTGTAGTTTCGCTTTCCTGTTGTCTCCTTTATATCGATCCTATCGCTCCTTCCCGTACTTAACACGCTTGCGAATTACCTGTAAACATAAACAATATATAAAGAACTGATTAAAGCAAAAGATCTATTGAATACAAGTGAACAAAATCTGATACATTTCACACATATAAGCATCATAAGACAATACAAACATATGGGAGAAAGGTTCAAATACTTTATTGAATAGAAGAAGGAATTACAACCATTGTGTCTGATCCAAAGCCATCCCTCCAGCTTGGATCCCATCCACATCAGATCAAAAGAATGGCAAACTTGTAGCATTACAATACTTGCTTCAAAGCCAATTCTCATAGCAACATTATCTCCTTACAATTCAACATAGTCCAACCCCTGATCACTTAGATGAGTGGTCAATTTATAGGGAGATGAAGGAGGTTTTGTCATAAATGGTGGTATTGAATGGCCTTCCCTATTTAGAATTAGTTCCATGGAGGAAGGGATGAGAGGATAGGATTCATCTTAACTCATTCCTCATCCATTTTCGAGCTCATAGGAGTTGATAAGTGAGGGAACCTTCTAGATGACTCCAAAAGATAAGAATATTCCCCAAACCCTATGTGAATTTCATTCAAACTCACCCAACACAGGTGAAAGGAAGCCTAAGCGCTCTACAGAGCACGCTGGCATGGAATTAAATTCTCTGCAGTGTGCACTTACATGGGCCTACCTATGCTGGTCCCTCTAGAGGTCATTTCATGATGTATTCATGTCATGAAACTATCTAGGAAGGAGGAATTCAAAAGGGTGACTTGTTTAGGGCATGTAGCAACTGAAATTAGGGTTTTATGAGACCTAAAACACTGATCTAGATGATGGGAGTGATATGCTCAAATGGATCTCTAATAGTTTCCCCCTAAAGCATGAAGTTGGAAAAATTCCAATGTTGAATGAAATGCTTTACGATATGATGAGGAGGTTTCAAAGCGGAAGGTGACCTACATCAATTACAATACATATATCATGATATTTTGATTTTTACATGAATCACTGAGGGAAGGCATACACATGCTCAACATATAAAATTTCATTACATGTACATAGACAGTTGTCTACAGATATAGATCCATGATCAGAATGACCATCAATGTAAAGCCATTGTACATATGATTTAGTACTCCTGAAATCGTAGCCTGGATTGATGAAACTAGATCTGGGGTCTTCTATCTCATTCAATCATTCGCTCAAGTATGAGTCTAACCATGTGAATATGTGATCTGAAGTCGAACATGGGAAGACACCGTCTGATTACTAGCCAATGATGTAAGTCGTTAACAGACGCGAGAGAAATCACTAATAATGACAATGATCCTCAAAGTACTACAGTACATTTTGCATGGCATGAATAGATGTTTTGATGTTGACCACCATACAAAGTCTTTTGGTCGAAGGCCATTGATGTCAACCTATCATCGGAAGTGAGAAACCTACAATTGATGTATGCAATCCTCAAGGTACTGGAAAGGTGTTTCTAAATCAACTTCTTGGATAATGTACTGATGTCGACAAGAAGTGACTCATCGTAGGAGGGCCTTGATGTATCCCACATCAACGACATGAAATGAGTTTAGTGATTTTGGAGACGGAATTTGACTGACGACACAAAGTTCAGGAATGGCGGTCATGAAAATGAAGGTTTATGGTATTGCAAAGGATGAACTTTGATTGGATGACTCCTCTTGAACATCTTGGCGACACTAAAATGAATTGGTAGAAGTGACCCAAAAAAAAGTGATGGATGGTATGATAACCATCAAGATGATAACCCAACCCAAATAGTCACGGTGATGGAGTGTAAGTGTCATGTTCAAGAGCAACCTACTACCCTAAAGTGGTTTTTCCCCTTTTTCCCATTTTCCCCAGTCATTGCTAACCAATACCTCTTTTTTTTTTATCCAACTTGAGGAGGATAACATATAATTGTTGTATAATTTCACCCTTTAGGTGAATCCATCGCTATGTGATGTTTTTAATGCATCTAGTGAAGGTGAAACTCGGTCTTGTCTAGATGGACAAGTTTGTCGCTATTTGATGTTTTAACGAGTTTAACAACAAATATAACTCGGTCCTTTTCATGTTTAGAGATATTGAAAAGGGACGAAAATAAAACTCCACAAGTTCTTTTTCGTTGATTTGTCTCTCAAGCCCAAAAAAGCATAAAACAATACAAGAGATAACCTATTGACCATGTTCGGTCAACGTATTCCTTTTTTTGTAAATAATCTATCTCAGTCGGGGAAAGGGTTAAACTTATACTAAGTAGATCTTGTTTCCAATCCATTAACGAACTGAAAAGGACAAGCGGTCGACAATATTTTCATATTTAGGGAGTTGAAAAGAGCTTAAAGAGGACTCCAATTTGAGGAACGAGTGGTGTCTAGGATAGCAACTGGTTCTGGTGATGTCTGAACTTCTCAAAACATGTTGATTTATATGAAGAGGCTGGCTGATAAGACCACTCATTGCAACTGTTCCTCAAAATGGGTAAAACAACCAAGTGAAAGTGTATGATCGGCCAAGCAGATAGTGATGATGGAAGGAGAAAAACCAAGGCTCATCCAGCAGAAGAGGTTGATAGAATGGAAATCACGAGGGTTAAAATGGAGATGGGTTCACTTTTACACAAGCTTCAACGATTGGGAACTATGCTTGGATTCAGTTTCATTTTTAGGCAAGATCGAAATGAAGAACTCTGCTTCAATTCAGTTTTCATTTTTACAAAAGCTTGAAACGAAAAACTATGCTTCGATTCAGTTTCATTTTTATACAGGCTTGAAATGAAAAACTATGCTTGGATTCAGTTCCATTTTTACACAAGCTTTAAATGAAGAACTATGCTTTAGATTGGTTTACATGCCCCCAACATGATGAAAGGGAGAGTCTCCTGTAACCAGATGGAAGTCATTGCAGTGAAGCAGGATGGTTATCCAACACCTTCTTGGCTTCGTCCAGATAGGGACAAAGGTGAATGGGGTGATTCCCTTCACATAAGCTATAGGGAAACTTAACTTTACCACTAGTTGCATGCCCCCCAAGCTTCATTACATTCACCTAAGTAGACTACTCATGGTTATCAGGTGGATGGAATGAAGGTTCATTACGAGATCAAGTGAAAGACTTGACTTGGATTTTATGAGATCTAATCAAATACTTGACTTGGAACTCTTCTCCAAGGGACCTTGTTTCATTTTTTAATGAGCTTGACACAATTCAAGGAACTCTGCTCAAATTCCTTGTTTCATTTTTTAACGAGCTTGACACAAGACAAGGAATTATGCTCGTATCCTTGGTTTCATTTTTTAACGAGGTTGACACAAGACCAGGAATTGTCCTCGTATTCCTTGTTTCATTTTTTAATGAGGTTGACACAAGACTAGGAAGTGTCCTCGTATTCCTTGTTTCATTTTTTAATGAGGTTGACACAAGACCAGGAAGTGTCCTTGTACTCCCTATTTCATTTTTTAACAAGGTTGACACAAGACCAGGAAGTGTCCTTGTACTCCTTGTTTCATTTTTTAACAAGGTTGACACAAGACAAGGAACTATCCTCATGAACCCATTTCATTTTTTAATGAGGTAGACACAGTTAAAGAACTATTCTCATGGGAGTTGTTTCATTTTTAATGAGCTTGACACAAGACAAGGAACTATCCTTATATTCTTTATTTCATTTTTTAACGAGATTGACACAAGACCAGGAACTATTCTCATATCCTTGGTTTCATTTTTTAATGAGGTTGACACAAGACAAGGAACTATCCTCATACCCCTTGTTTCATTTTTTAAATGAGCTTGACAGAAGACAAGGAACTATGCTCATATCCTTGGCTTCATTTTTTAACGAGGTTGACACAAGACAAGGAACTATCCTCATATTCCTTGTGTCACGACTCATAAGAGGTCATGACTTCCAAGAGTTTCTCATCAGATGGTAGAACAATGCTTTGGAAGGGATCACTAGCAAGGAACCCATTAGAGAGATCTAGTTCCATTGCCCCCAGTACATAATGTACAACATCATGGAATTGATCATTCATTGATATAGGCATGGAACGGGTTGCCATATAATTAACCCATGGCGGGGATGATACCATTGGTACAAAAGGACCATTTAGGGAAGATGGTTGACTAGAAGCCCTATTTGGACTGGGAAATGAAAGCTGGTCAATGGTGACAATTCTACCTTCATGCGATAAACAAACCACATGAAAGACTGTTGAAACAATAGCTCCCATGTCATAAACATCGTCACGCCAAAGAATTAAATTGTAATCTAAAGGGCCTGGGACTACCATCACATCTAGATAAATGATTTTTCCTCCCAAAGTAATATGAAACTGAGGAAGGATCCCTAATGGTTGATTGGTTCCTCTGTTAAAAGCCAACAGATTCTGGGTAACAGGCACAAGTGACAGAAAACTGAGCGCTTGCCAGGTAGTAGAGGAAAGGATACTCGCAGATGCACCTTCATCTATAATAGTGCCAGATATAATCACATTACAAATGTGTACTATGATCTATAAAGGCACGTAAGAAAGAAGACGACACCCTACCAGTCGATTCCAATCAAAGGAAGTGACCAGACTACTTGGAGGGGGTACCATAGAAATAGGGAAATTAACCCCTTGAGTTACGAGAATGGGAGGATTTTCCTCCTGTCTTGATGGAATAGGAGGACTGCCCCCAAGCTCATTAGAATCTGAAGAAATGAAAAGAACCTGAGTATTATTATATTCACTCTCTTCAGGAAAGGTACGATTAACTGAAGGTGAAATTGGGTCAACTGTTTCCTCGACCTATTGATTTGGGTTGGGTATAGACTCATAGGATTCACTTTCAGAGAGAGTGGGTTTGATTGATGGTTGATTTGAGTTAGTCAATTCATCAAAGAGTGAAGGATTAAGGGAGAGACTCCTGTAACCAGATGGAAGTCGCTGAGGTGAAGTAGGATGGTTAGCCAACACGTTTTTGGCTTCATCTAGATAGGGACAAATGTGAATGGGGTGATTCCCTTCACATAACCTATAGGGAAACTTAACTTTACCCTTCTTTCCATGAACTTTACTACCACTAGTTGATGGTGCGTCACCAGCATGATCTCCAGAAGTTGATGACACAAGATGATGTGAACGAGAAGACCATTCTTATAGGATCTGAGGAATATTAGGACAATTTCAAAGAAGATGGTCTCCCACACAAAGTTTGGATGGATATCAAGCTTTGTGAGGCTTGACAGGCAGTTTCTCATTAGATGTTGCATTCAAAGAAATGGTTGCCTGGTTGCCCCTCTGCTGAATTTTCTTCTTCTTCTTCTTCTTCCTTTATTCTTCTTCTTAGCCACCTGGTTACTAGTACCAATACTTTCACCAAGCGAAGAGGAATACGGGGAGGAAGAAACAACCGAGGAAGAAGGCAAAGGGTCAAGTTTAGGATCAACTGGAAGTTGCCTTTTTCTAGTTGAAGGAGTACTCAATTGCAAAGGAATCATGACATTTTGAACAAAGGAGGTTGAAAACAATCATACTAGCAAGCCAATGGTAAATCCTGGAAGGGACAATGTAGCCATAAAAGGAGCACCAATATTCCCGGAAGGAGGAAAAGGACTAGGATTCCCATCAAAAAGAATTCCTTGATCGGTGGAATCTTGATTTGTCGCCATATGTTTCAACCTAAGATAAACTAAGGAGTGAGCGTGGATGATGTTATCTACAGTCAATTAATTTTATTTTAATCAAAGTAACATAAGGAAACAAAAGAAGGATAATCTACGGAAAATGTTTACCAAGCAACTGTGAACTACATAATACCTCTCGGCGAACTGAGAAGTACGAGAATGCAATCTCCCCGAATGTTGTGTTCGGTGTATCACAGTGTACAAGGAGGTTGACTCGGTTACCTAAGGATGGATAGAAACTTAGTTTTGTCCTCCCATATATACCTGAAATTACGTGGAGGCCCAATCTGTATAAGCACTATCTAATGCAAAACTGCATAGTGAGAGCATTCCCATATACTTCACGTACTGTAACACCGCCCTATATACCCAAAGGTACATGGACAAGCTATGATATACTAATGTACGTGGAATGAGGTATCACACTCGGGATGTATTGCATACAAGTTAGCTACATTTGCTTTGTTTTGCAATGTTGGAACATGTCTTTAGCCTAGAACCTCTAAATGTTATGCGTTAGGTGACAATGCTCCATTAGGTTAATTCAAATGAATTTTAAGTTGATATTCTTTAGAATTTTCCTTTCAAGGTTCACCGCGTGATGTATGTTTGCAATTCATAAAATGCAACTAATAAGATAAGCATTATTTTCATTCAATTGAACAATGAAAACCTTAGCTAGTAGGGATAGAGCAATCAAATCTTTGACAAAGAGCAAAGAGCACATCTAATGCAATTTCCCTAGCTATTCCTTTCAAGAATTCACAAACTACAATATGAACGATGCAAGTTTTTCTTTCTGTTTCCTTAATGTTATGATGAACAAAAATGAAACTAATGCATATACAATCAATCAATAATTTTATAAGAATGAAGACTTTACGATAGTTCAGTTTCGAATGAAAAGAAGACTTTTACGACAATTTATTTCGAACAAAGATTAATCAACTATAATCTGACTTTGACTATGGATTGATAATGAAAAAGAAAACATTTAAGAAAAATTAATCAATCAAGTCAAAGTAGGGCTGGAAAGAGGAAATACAAGTTGATTTCAGAGACATACTACAATCATTGATATTTCAACAAACAAAAAGAGAAGGAAATTGGGAGAAGAAACTCAATCCAAAGGTGAAACTTTTCCCTAAGGTGGATCAGCACAAGTCAAAGAGGGCTTAACTACATTGTAGAGCACTATCTCTCACTCAAGGGTGCTCTGTAGAGCACTGTCCCCTGACCAAGCCTGCGTTGATTCCTGAGAGGCCACTCAAGAGTCATATAACCTCAATTTTTTGACCAAAAAACACTTCAAAAGGATGAAATAAGATCAATGAAGGTAAGCAACATCTACTAGAGTGTCCTAGGATGTGGATAAGCTACTTGGAATGATGATCATTCCCTAGCAGAGTCGTTAATTTTTTTTGGAGAATTTGATATCTACGGATAAATACTAATTCCCTAGATAAGTAGCCATATCTAGAACAACAATTTAAATCATTTTAGCCTTTTCCTATAAGCAATAGATAAGACAAAGAAGATGAGAAGACCTACTTGTAGTTTCTCTTTCCTCTTGTCTCCTTTGTATCGATCCTGTTTCTCCTTCCCGTACTTAACACGCTTGAGAAGTACCTTTAAACACAAACAGAAGACAAAGAACTGATCAAAGAAAAAGATATATTGAATACAAGTTAATGGAATCAGATACATTTCACGCATATAAGCATCATAAGGAAATATAAACATATGGGAGAAAGCCTAAAATACTTTATTGAATAGAAGAAGGAATTACAACCATTGTGTCTGATTCAAATCCATTCCTCCAGCTTGGATCTCATCCACATCACATCAAAAGCATGACAAACTTGTAGCATTACAATACTTGCTTGAAGGCCAATTCTCATAGCAAAATTATCTCCTTAGAATTCAACATAGTCCTGCCCCTGATCACTTAGATGAGTGGTCAATTTATGGGAAGGTGAAGGAGGTTTTGTCATAAATGGTGGTATTGAATGGCCTTCCATACATAGAATTAGTTCCATGGAGGAAGGGATGAGAGGATAGGATGCATCTTAACTCATTCCTCATCCATTTTCGAGCTCATAGGAGTCGATAAGTGAGGGAGCCTTCTAGATGAATCCAAAATATAAGAATATTCCCCAAACCCTGTGTGTATTTCGCTCGAATTCGCCCAATGCAGGTGAAAGGAAGCCTAATTGCTCTGCAGAGCACCCTGGCATGGACTTATCTGCTCGCCAGTGCACCCTTACATGGGCCTACCTATGCTGGTCCCTCTAGAGGTCATTTCAGGATGTCCTCATGTCATGAAACTATCTGGGAAGGAGGCATTCAAAAGGGTGACTTGTTTAGGGCATGTAGCAACTGAAATTAGGGTTTGATGAGTGCTAAAACACTGATCTAGATGATGGGAGTGATGTGCCCAAATGGATCTGTAACAACAAGGACGATAAATAGTCTTCTACAGAAGACCGGTATCTTAAAACATCAATCAAAACATGAGCAATTCATTGCAAACATGAATGTAAAGGAATGATGTATCTCTATTAACCATGAATCAAAAATACAGCATATGCCTTTAGCTATGTAACTACTCTCCAAGCTTTGACAGAGTCTCCCCACTATGAGAAAAATGGCCTCAAAGCAAATATGTGACTCTCAAGGACTGAATCAAGATAGCAACAACATCTCAATATAATTATGTCTATAACTCTAACCTAACCTTCTAGGATCGCCTAGTATATATAGGAAGAAGGAGACTCCTAAGAGAATGAATGTAGACACCTAGGATGAAGAGATGTTAAGAATATTCTCCAATAATGTGTTCTAGCCAGCTCAAATATGTTAGATAAGGTGATGATTCAAACAGATCTCCTAGGAACAATTAACATCTGGAATAAGTACCCTGGCTACATGCACAAACTTGATGAATCTTAGTTATAAGTGCAGGGAAGATGGGTCTTGCATGTGGTTAGAAGGTTCCAACTGCATTCATAGGCTTCCCTCCATGTGGTTGGGGAATAAAACTTAAAAAAAGAGTGGTCGAAGGTTAAGGAAACGGGTCGACAATATGGAAACTCAAAGATAATAACCCTAGGGAGAAAAATAGGCTAACAATAATGTGACTTTTCAAACTCCTATGAGACCTTTGGACTTCTACATGACTTTTCATATTTTAAGACTAACCTTTGGACTTCCACACACTTTACATTTTTTCATTTTTGAAAATTATAGAATTACATCTATAATGATGTGGCAAGATACAGTGAGATATATGACTCTTGAAGTGATGCTTAGACAAGCCATGACTTAGAAATGATGACATGGAATTCATTGTAAGATGCTTATGCCAAGATTCTCTTCTTTATTTCATCTTTGTATCTTTAGGATAGGTCTTTCATGTGGTCAACATTCATCCTCCAAGAGGTTGGATGATATGGAGTCTTCCAAGTGATTTTGATCTACAATCTTATGTCCTCATCTAATGTCCCTTAATATTCTTGCTTGATGATCTCTTTTTATCTCAAGATTCACGAGTTTGTTCTTGCATGATCTCCTTGGAATCCTCTTTCAACATCATCCAGTCAATTCAAGATAACAATACCTTCAGATGAAATTCACTCATGACAAGACAACAAGTTCCGAAATATCCTACTCTATCTTGCTCTTCATGCAACTCATTGATTAAACTGGGACAGAGTGCATGACTAAGGAGAAGGCTCAGTGTGACAACCCCTAGTTTATTTTCCATTTAAATAAAATAAAAACAAATGTCACAGGACACATATTCCAAGATGAATGGTGGAAAACATTATAGTGGGCATCACTTGTGGATTAATAATGGCTATAGAAATTGGAAAAGGAATTAGCCAAGGCAAAGAGGCAACAAATTAGATTTAATTATGAAATAAAGGAAAATAGGATAAAAGGAAAGTGAAGAGACACAAATTTGCATACAAAGAAAATTAGAGGAAAAATGAAAAAATAAGGGAGATCCATGATAAAAAGACATCAAAGAACCAATTGATAGCTTTTTTTATAGTTTTTAGTTGAGAACACTCTCATTTTTTCCTACTCTTGCAAACTTATATCATTCTTGGAGCATCCTTAGAGCATTCTAGCATTCACTTGGATTGGAGATAGAAAGAAAAGGAAAGCAAAGAAGCACAAGGAGATAGTTCGATCAACAACTACAACATGATTACTTTGTTGGTAACATGTTGCATGTGTCATTTCCTTGCTTATTTTTGGATGCATTCTATATACATGTGGTTCTTTGGTTATGTGTTGTCATTGGCATGGATATTTTCTTAGATTGATAGTGATTTCAACCTTTCCTTGCCATTTCCTAGAGATCCATGTTATTGTGGGTTTCCCACTTGTTTTTCTAATTGGTTCTTAGGTTCCCTATGATTGTGGGTTGGAACAAACACTCTAGAGCCCTACAATAGCTTGGGTTGAGTTATTAGTTCCTGGAGCCTACAGATTAGGAAAAATGCGCTAGAGCCTTGTGGGTTGAGTTACTAGTCCCGGGAGCCATGGGTTGGGAAAGAAATATTTGAAACCCTAAATTATCTATGGGTCAGGTTACTAGTTTCTGGAGCCTCGGACAACTTGTGTAGAGACCAATTTGGTTGATGTTAGTGATTTCTAGACTGTATAGGTGACATCATTTTGGTTGAGGTGGTTTTTCCTTTAGAAGCCCTAGTTGGTTTTGTTTTGTTTTAAATTTTATTATCCCCCATTCATGTTCCAAATATGGCATGGGGATGATTGGCTGAAAGAGATTTTTGGTTCAGCTTGGTCTATGGTTGGGCTGTACATGGAAGTACTTGACTTGGTTAACATTTTTGTATGTTAATAAGAGTTGTTTGTTGGGTTGTGTTATATTCTTTCCATGTAGTTAACAGGGGGTTTGAAGAGCACTCGTAACCCCACTTTATGGGGTTCGGGGTAGCGGCCCGGAAAATTTTGGTTTTGGACCCTATGTTAGGTTGGGCGGACCCACCTATGGTTTTGTGCTTGACTTTCACACATGTTTTTTGGATGCGATGGTTTTTCGGTCCATGGTATTGGACATGATGGTTTTCGGTCCATGGTATTGGACGTGATGGTTTTCAGTCCATGGTATTGGATGCTTCAGCATGTATAAATATGTATTGTAACATTGAAAGGAACATAATAAAAAAATCAAGCTGGTAGTCCTGGTTTTGGGATCCAGTGGGAAAATATCTTTGTATATGTGTTTTATGTATTATACTCTCACATTGTTTATTTTTTTGTTTTATAATTCGTATGCAGGTAATTTCTATACAAGGTTAAAACCTACATTTGGTATCAGAGTAGTTTTGGCTTCAAGGGGATGCCTTTGTTGCTGAGGGATTTCGCTCGGGCCTGTGGTAGACCATGTTCATTGGGAGATCTGCAAGATCGATTCCGGTGGTGAAAGAAGATGGCGAGAGTGGAAAGATAGAGATTGAGAAATTTAATGGTCAGAGTTTTGAGTTGTGGAAACTCAAGATGGAGGATTTGTTGGTGGATAAAGATCAGTAGATCGCGGTAGATCCGGGTACTAAACCAATGGGAGTGTCCGATGAAGAATGGAAGAAGTTGGATCGGAAGGAAAAAAGCATAATACAATTGTGTGTCTCAGATTCAGTATTGCTGAATGTATCAGGGGAAGCTACGACGAAGGCTTTGTGGGACAAGTTAGGGACTTTGTACCAATCTAAGTCTCTAGTGAATA